>CM029018.1:199246534-199264034 GCA_016801055.1 Panax notoginseng
GCAATGGGGTTGAATTGGAAAATAGATGGAAACGAGTGCAGAGAGACAACCTGATCTAGTAGATGATCACCCGTGCAAATCTAGGTCTACTTTCCATTCTTATCACACCTCAGTTATTCTTTATGCTTGCACGTTCTTCCAGATCTGGTATTTTATTTAAAGTTGATGAGCAGGAGCCGAAGCTCAAGTCCTAGAAGGAGCTTGAGTAAGAGTACGAGTCCCAAAAGGAGTTTTAGCAAGAGCCAGAGTGCGAGTCCCAAAAGGAGTGTTAGCAGGAGCCCCAGTGTTGGTGGAAGACGCCCGCGGCTCTCTCAAAGAAGCAGAAGTATCACCAGAAGCCCTGTTAGAAGTGGAAGCAGCAGACGCCCAGCTAGAAGTATTAGCAGAAGTCCTGTAAGGCCCAAAGAGGGAAGAAGCATCAGCCAAGCCCAGTGCGAGTCAGACCTCGACGAAGCATTACCAGGAGTCCTACTTCATCCCCACCTCAGAAAAGCCCTAGTCGAAGTCCTCCAAGAACCTCCTCCAGAAAGTCGTCAAGAAAAATCAGCAAGCAGAAGCCCCGTCAGATCATCTCGAAGAAGTGTGAGCAGAAGCCCTGTTAGATCATCTCGAAGAAGCATTAGCAGAAGCTCAGGTAGGGCCCCCCCTTCTAGGAGAAGTGTTAGCCGAAGTCCAATTAGAGCACCTGCGAGGAATAATCGCCGCAGTATCTCGAGGAGTCCTGTAGGTACTGGACGAAGGGCAAGATCACCTTATGCAGATCATGGAAGGAGTATATCGAGAAGTCCCTCGCCAGATGGTTCACCTAAGCGGATCCGACGAGGAAGGGGTTTCAGTCAGCGGTACTCTTATGCACGTAGGTACCATTCTCCAGATCGTTCTCCTGTAAGGTCATATCGTTATGGCAGAAGTGATCGTGACAGGTAACCAAAAAATGCTTTTAGTTTTTGTTGATTTCCTATAAAATGTTGCTGCTCAATGTAATGTTTTTTTTTTTATTTATGATTACAAGATATTCAAGTTATAGGAGATCCCCCAGGCGACACAGGACTCCACTGAGAGAAAGAACTCCTCCAAGGTTCGTGATGTGTATTGTGTGTTTACTTGTTACTCTTCTTAATTAATAAAAAAATGTAACCGTCAAAACTCCAAACTAATTTACTCAGGGTTCCAAAATATAGGAGTCATTTTAACTTTTTAAAGTCAATTTGTGACATTTTCAAATTCAAAATTGATGCGACTCATTTAAGTTTTGAAAACAATAAATCTTGCAAGTATTAGTACTTTTTAGGTAGTTTTAGTTTTGCAAATTCATAATTGTATCGGCTAAATTTATATCAAATTTGAATTTGGAAATGTCTAAAACTGACTACAAAAAGTCAAGATTGCTATTATGTTTGGAGCAGAGCAAGTATTTTGTATTATATATTTTTTCAGAGCTCTGATTAATCAGAAATGTTCCAGGTGACGAATTTCCTGCATCTATTCCACCTTGTCTGTTTGGTCCAAGTAGCACTGGCCCATCTAAGGACTTCCTATGTCCCTTCTGAGCATGATCCCCTGAATTACATTCCTAAACACTTACTCCCGCATGACATCTTTTATTTTTAATATGATGACCGTTTCTCCGGAATATATGAAGTAATTAAATCTTGGCGAAGGCTGTAAAATGAGTAAAAAGTTCGGGTTCATTCAAATTTTATCAAAGTTTAAAGTTCGACAAATTACTTGAATCTCTTCAAATTAAAATTTTCTATTGAAACTCGGATCATATTAGTTCAAATCAAACTGCTCGGACTCTATTCGAATCGTACTCGACTTGGTAGCAAAACAAGTCTCAATCAAATCTTATTTTATACTCAATAAATTTTGTGAATTAAATCTGAACAATTCAATACTAAGCTCGGTTCATTTACACCTTTTACTTGCATAAAATGTGCTCTCTACGGCTCAGCTGGTTATCTTTTTTAAAAATTAATTTGATCTTACAATGTCCTTTGTGGATTACATATTCTAGACTGTAAGATTACAATATCGAAAAGATGGGCCAGTGATTCATTTATCTAAATATGTAATGGATCTGTTTAGCTGCTACAATTACATAGAAATACACACCTTGTGAGTTTCTGATTGGATTTGTTATTGCAAGACCCGAGAAAACCTTTGTGGTTTAATAATTCGTGTATACTTCTTCCAATTAGGTTGACATGCTTTACACTTGCTAACAGATACAGAGGCAGAAGAAGCAGGACCAGGAGTCCTAGTGTATCACGGAGTCCAATTCGCTACCGTAACCGTCGTTATAGTCGCAGTCCTGAACGCAGCAGATCTCCTGTCGAGACATCTAGGTATCGTGCATCCCCTCGTGTTGAGAGGCGGAGGTCACCTTCTCAAAGTAGGAGCCCATCTGAATCCAGGTCCTCAGAATCAAAGTCGCCTACGCGGGCTAGCAAGGAAAAGTCGAGGTCACCTTCTGAAAGCCCACCTGGGAAGAATGGTCTAGTCTCTTACGGAGATGGTTCTCCAGACTCGGGCCAGAGGTAAGAGGATAGTTGTGGCGGCCTGGGCAAACTTGGATTAAATTATTACTGAGAGGATTTCATGTTGCAGTGTGGAATTCATGTTCATGCACATGCTGCCAGAGTTGTGGGATAAAAAGTAAAAATTTATACCGCAAAGATTGTGGGTGTGCTTGGAGATGTATGGTGGAATAATGGATGTTACAAGGAATATTCAAGTACTGTGGTAATAGGTATTTTTGACGAGTGCTTTTAGCCTTTATTTAGTTTGAAGAATATATGCAGCCATGCTTTAGAGAGACCTTTTGGAATTTTGATCTTTTTGTTTTTTTCGTATTAAGAAAATTATGAAACTTTCTTTTTTATGTTAGTAATTGACTCTCTCTTATTTGTGACAATCGTCTTCCCCCTCCCCTTCCCTACCAGTTTACTTACTTGGGATCAAGTTCATTAACTGTGTTAATTTTCTTCTAGATTCAGTTGCTGGTGTTGTGTTTGCTCTCATTGTGATTACTTGTACTTACAGTGAGTTTCCCCTCCGATTGCTCTTTGTTTTCAGGCTCTGTGACGTTGCATTGAAGGATATTTGTACAGCCTTGGATTTTCTGCCCAAGGAACATTTACCATTAGTTATGCCTTTATCGATTAGTTTATCTAGTGTTAATGTCCATTTTTTTATATTATTATTATTCTTTTTTGTCTACTTTCTTAAGTTCCTTTTCGTAAAACGTTATTTATTTTTATGTAGAATTTGGAACTTTTTTTTATAAAAAAAGTAAGAATTAAAATGTAAAACTTCAAACCTGCAAAGCATATTCTTATATATAAAGGGAGGAATTGCGTATGCGTATGCGTCCTCCTAAAAAACTCTTAAATTATTAAGTTATTGAGCTTGAAATTTTAGAAATTGGTTTGTTTGATACTATCTCTATTTCGGAATCTATTTTGTAATAATAGTTGTTTTAGTTTCATGTACGTAAATTAAAAAAGTCATTTAATAATTAAAATTTTTATGAAATTTCATCGTTCTTCTTTTATGAGAAGTTGAAAATTACTAATTCGGAAGAGAAATTTTTTTGAGACAATGAAAGAAGTTAGGGGTGATATAGGAAAGTAAATAATTTATTCTCTTAAAAAGTTGTAAACAATTGAAACACATTTTTTCTTTTAAAAATCAATTATTATGAAATAGAGGTAATAATATGGTTTAGTGACTGTTGGTTTGTCATTTATAATCTAAAAATAGGTTGGTCAACTCGGGTAGTCTTTATAAATGAAAAATTGTTTATCCATATAGTAAGTCAACTCGGATAGTCCTATTGAGTGTTGTCTATCTATAGTGAGTTTCTATAAAACTCTTAAATAACTAAGTCATCTCAATTGAAATTTTAGAAATTGGTTTAATAATATAGTTTAGCGATTGTTGGTTTGCCATCTATAATCTTAAAATAGGTTTCTCAATGCGGGTAGTTCTTATAAGAGGATTATCTATTCATATAATATAATGAGTCAACTCGAGTAGTCCTTTTAAAAAGTTCTTAAATAATCAAGTCACCTCGGTTGAAATTTTAAAAATTGGGTTGTTTAATAATGTAATTTAGTGACCGTTGGTTTGCCATCTATAATATAATAATAAGTGGGTAAGCTTGGGTAGTCTTGAATTGTCTCAAATTGGTAGGTTGGTCAACTCGGATAGTCCTGAGTTGTTTTAATTCTCGGGTGATTACCTAATTAAAATGCCTTTTTTTTTGTAACGAAATCGACCATATAGATCAATTCCCCTTGTTATTTAAGAGTATTAAATACACCTTTAATTCTGAGCTTCATGTTACTCACATGTCCGATCCAAGGCATCCTTATTGGATTGAATGGGACGACAAATTTTCATTCCGAATCATCTGTAAAATCAAAATTTTGATCAAATCACACATCGCAGTATTCTAGGCCTTCTAATTCTTTAAGAGGTTTATTTAAAAGATTCGCAATATAACTAAGAAAACGTTTCAAATACCACAGATGGGTTATGGGTTAGGGCATGATAGTTTGATGTAGCCCATTTGATATCTTCATATTCGAGAATCAACAAATTCAACTCCGCATTGTTCACAAAATTTTGATTCTTCTTTTTCATTCTCGATTTTTCGATAATTTCGACAAGCACAAATCCGCTTTTGATAAACCCAAAAATTATAGTATTATTTACAATTTTTTATTCTTCCCTTCCTTTTATTAGGAAAGTCACATATTCAAGTCTACCTTCAAAAAAATTAAAATATTTAATATTTAACCAAGGTATTACATGAATAGACAAATTTTCCCTAAATTCTCCCAAGCCCTTCTTATTTCCCCTAGGTCCAATGATGAAATGTACCCTTACAATCAAATATTAATAGAACATTTCATTAAAAAAAAAAGTCCCAAATAATGTTATTATATTTCATTAAAAACAAAAAGTCCCAAATAATGTTATTACATTCTCTCTATATATATGTATCAATAAGTCTTGGCAGACAGGTTAATGGGACAAGAAAATGGGACATTTTCATTATTTTTTTTGATTGTGACCCTTAAAAAATGTATAGTATTTATTCCAACAGGAATTTTTACAAAATATAGTGTTTTAAGTGTAATTTAGATACATATATAAAAACAGGATTATACAGATTGTATAATCCTGTTTTTGTATATGTATTCAAATTACACCTAAAACACTATATTTTGTAAAAAATTTTGTTGAAATAAATACTATACATTTTTTAAAAGTCACAATCAAAAAAAAAATAAAAAATGAAAATGTCCCATTTTCCAATCCATGTAGAAGCACTCTGTATGTATATATCAAAAGGGAACAATGTGCAGAAGAGTGGTGTCAGGCTCTAAGATACGATATAATGTTGTTATATTTGTGTGTATGTTTATGATCCAGTAATACAAAATCTCAAAGGTTCCTAGGCTCTTGGTTTACAATGCCCATGATCCAATTCAAATCGAATCAAAAAATATGGTTCAATCCACCGACATCACAGGCCACAATAATCAAATTTAAATTTAATCACCATGGAGTGTGTGCACTGAAGCATCATTTGTAGAACAAACATAATCCTCGCAAACTGAATTATGAACTGAAGCATCATTTGCATCACAATACACATGGGATTAACCAGAGACCATCTCCACAAGTAATATTATTAATACAAGGATTGCATCATTTCTATTTAATGATGACCATTTCAACTGATTATTTATTTATTTATTTATTTTTCTCATAAAACATTACAACCACTTCACTTCACCATATATTGCACAAGAAATATGGTTACGGTAATTGGCCTAAAAACAATCCGAAAACCTCCTCAACCCAACTCAGAAACAAAAGTGATAATGCTTTTTTAACTGAAAAACAGGTGTAGTATGAAAGTATCTTGATATTCACTTTGATGACACTATAGACAGCTATGCTAGAAAATGCAGTAGCAGGATTTTCTCCATCTTTGTGCTTCAAGCTTTAGTATACAACGAATGTTTCCTAATTAAAATAAGAAGCAGCGATTACAATTTATATTTGCACATACATGTAAAGTTATAAGTGCTTTCAAAATACATACCTCAACGCTGTTTGGGACTGACGGAGCAAGTTATACCTTGTCCAATGATGAAAAGCTATTTGATATTACTGATCAATGTAAGCATGCTGAAGCAGGAAAAGAACAAAACATTAGAGTTTTGAGGATAAAAAAAATAATATGGAGTAAATACTAATAAAGAATAGCAAATTAATAATACAGCTCTGTCCCGTGAAAAGAGTTCCATTTATTGATAGTATTATAAAATGACACGTCCTCAAGTTCGTCTTGATATTTTTATTATCATGCCACCACAACAAACTAGCTTTCAGGGGTAAATTTGGAACAATATTTTTATTATTATGCCACCACTACAAACTAACTTATTTTAAGGGTAATTATGGAACAAAAAATACATCTTTAATGTTTTTAAATTTTGCAAATGAGACTTTTTGTGGAATGGAGGGAGTAATAAAAGGCAAACAAAAGTTGAAAGATCTTGACTAAATAAACTATCAAATTATAATAGAAAATTGCCATCACTCACCTTGATACATTTTTAGTCATTTGTTACTGTCTAGATCATTTGTACTCCGACTGATAGCGTCTTTGACATCAATGCATGGAGTAAGAGGAGGGAAAGAAGGAACAGCCTTCAATATAAATTTGCGCGACACTTCTCAGCCTGCTGAAGAGCTAGAACCAAGCTCATGCAAGCGACTATGAGGAGGAGAAACTCTCTTCTTATTTGGGAGCTTACTTTTACTGCAGTAATTGGTATAGGATTTTCCTTTAGTATCTCAGGTGTGTGGTCATCTTTGATTATGTTGTTAGAGCACATTGTCAGAGTCAATAATCCAGGGAAGTTTGGTCTCACCAAACAGAACCATCGGGGGGTGATTGATGAACTACGCCACCGAAGGGAGTTAACAGATGAAAAAGGGCAACTTCCAGTACACAATTGAGCACTTGAACCATTTGTCCACACCCTCGGCATTGGTGTTACGGAAGACATGGACGTTGAAGGAGGATTTTGATGAATACTGAAAGGATTTATATCGCCAAGTCCTTGGGTTGAGAAATCATCCACTCCTGAGTTGCCATAGTACACTTCCTGGTCAAAAGAAATTACATCCAAAATCTCTGTACTTGTTTCCTCGAATTTTTCTAGGCTATCAGAGCTTCTAGGAGAACCTGGGGGATTCCCATGGGGTGCAGAGAAGGCGAGATCAGATTCTGTTGATGGAAGGAATATCCAGAAGGAACCCAAATTTTAATGCATCCTTTCCACGACTATAAAAATGTAACAGAAGGAAACAAGCGACAATGGAGTTTGATGAAAGATCAAGAGTTAAAAATATCAAGTTTCAACAAAAGAAGAGAAAAATCTGAAGGAAAAAAAAAGAGCAACAAAAAAATATTGAAAGAATCTTACTCTGAGCACTGGATTAATGGCGTCGAAGGAGTCAAATTATGAGGATTGCAGAGCTCAGTTTGTTAAAAAACCATTTCTAGTTGCCACCATATCCAGCTTCTCGTCGAATGTTGTATCTGATCTTTTGTTGGCCGCTTCTATGCTGACATTATCTTTACTAAAGCCATATTCTGAAAGAAAAAAAATTATATATATATACTTCCTAAGTAGCAAAATAGAGAAAATCTAGTTCACAAATAAAGCAATATTGTAAACATGTAATTTTAACATAAGAAGCACTATAATTTAGAGAACTTGCAATCGATTGAAACTACTTCTGATCACTTGTATTTACATTCTGAAAAATAATACTCCTCTTCTAAGGCAATATGATAATAATACAAGAATTGTAGAACTACGATGGCACAACTGCATTTAGATGTACCACTGCAAATCACATATATCAAACAACATGCCCTTCAATCAGAATACTAAAAATTAAATCAACGTAATTATGCTTAAAATTTGTTCCCCCTATGTAGGAGGTGGAATTATTACTTTTTCTGGTTGCTTTCTCAAAATATTATTTTATTCTTCGCATAATCTATTCCCATGTGACGTTGTTATCTATATGCCACAGAAAATTGCTTTTTTACCTTTCTAAAAACCACCTCTATTTTCCGAAACTAAATAGGCAAATATTGTGCAAAACATGCCAGATAAAGAAGCTAGATTTTTCTTCTCAACCAAGGCATTCACCATTAATTTCTTCTCAGCCAAGAAATTCACCATTGATTAATTTGATCTTGAACACTACTTATTGGCTAAGGTCGGATGAATTCCACCCCAAGTAAACTTGCAAACAGCTAATCTTTAATTGGAAGTTAGAAAATAACACTTTCTTCAAGTTTGACATTACAAATAAAGTGTTTTAGAGGCTGCAAAACAAAATGTCTATTAAGGAACACAAATATTATGTCTTCATGTTGTTGGTTACTCCTCAAATCCTATTAAGAAAAGAATTGCTAATAGGGAAAGGAAGAACACCTATTTTTAATATGAGTATTATTTTGGAAAGGAATCTATTTGTAGTAGGAGTTTTATTTTGGAAGTGTCCTATTTTAAATAGGAAAAGGGAATTGTGGGTACTCTATAAATAGAGTATTATGCTGAGTTGTTGAAGTGTTGAACAATAAGTCATGTAGCCTCCTAAGAGTTGAGAGAGGGTGTGAGTGAATTTTGTGTTTGTGTGAGGGTGAGAGGGTTTTACAGCTTTTAGTCCGTGCAAAAAGTTGTGTCGCGGTATTGTGGAACCTTCATTTTTAGGGCGTAAAACTTAGGAGGATTGTTGTAAGCCCATTATTTTGATATAGTAGAGATTCGGAGTTTGGCATGTGGTTTTTCCCCACATTAAATCTTGTGCTATTTTATCTCTCTTTATTTTATTATGTGGTTTGCATTGACTTAATTCCCAACACGTGTAGTCCACAACTTAACAAGTACAAGTATGGAATTAATACATTGTCTACCGGGTTTCTAACACCTTTTTGTTCACCTGCTAATCCCAGTTGAACAACTTTGCCTCAGAAGAAGCATCACTCATTAAGTTGATTCAAGCCAAGCTCGAAAGGAACTTCAGTTTTTAGAGAATATAAGACAACTGAAGCATCAACCTAGGCCAAATCCCAGCTCCAATGCAACAAAGTCAAACTAGGGCAGGGAGACATGGGAGTAGTTTTGCTTGTTACGCTCATACAAAAAATGAATTGACCAGAAGACAAGGTAAAACAAATTTTCAAGAGAACAAAAAACTGGGAGTAGGAATGAAGCTCTTCTAGTTTTCTTATGCATATTAAGGCACTTGGAACTTAGTACAACCTTGCATTAGCATCTATATTTAACCTCCAAGGATGCTTTATGTATTGGAGGTATATTTGTTCTTTTGGTGGTGACTATATGATAATATGTGATTGCTTCAAGAAGTAGGGGACTTGGTAAATGATGCACACTTTCTCCTGCTTTTTATTCAGAAGAATCAAGCCTTAAGAGGTATGCACTAATCAGCTCATCGTTGCTTTACCACAAGAATAGCTCACTCCCTAGTTGCTTATATTTTTATCTTCTCTTCTAAAATATAAGGAAACAGAGATATGAGATCTCCAAGAGCAAAAAGGATTTGAATGGCATTTTAAATGTAGGTGCCAGTGTCATAAGCAGAAGGATGATGATGAAAGTGCCAGTTACAGAGGTGGTTTAAAAAAAATTAACTATTCAGTTCAATTCAAAATCCCTTAAACAGAGCATGAACAATTTGGATGTATAGCCTCTTCATTGATTGAAGATGATTCACAAGACAGAATCATGGGAAAGCCCCTCAACTTAGACAAGTACTAATATACTCAAAATTATAAGGGGGGTCTCTCAGAGCCTAGTGCAAAGTGCAACCTAAGCAAAGCAATGCACACAAAATATAAATTCTACATCTAATTCAGATTTCATTGCATAAACAAAGAAAGGGATCCTATGGGGCAACAATACCTTCTTTCTTGCCATAGACATTTTTACATCCTTCACACCGGCATCCATCAGAGCATCCGACATTCGACTTTTTGACACCAAAACGAATGAGTTCAACAATACTGTAAACTGCAACGCTGTAATAGATCAACCAATGGCATAAAAGAAAGAAAAAGGGAAAACCTGATAGCACTCGCAGTATTTTTTCAGACACATTGACTTCTTGCAATTGCACCCTCGTTTGTGCCTTGCCGAGGAAGGTGTGGAATGATTTATATCCTCCTGCAGAAATTATTATGATTAACTGCAGTTACCAACAAAATCCGTCAGAATTAGATCTATAGTGCTCCATACCTGAGTACTATTTGAAGGGAGTTCAATGGCACGCTGTACAATCTTTGGTGCAAATGCAAGCGGATTTCGGGATTCAATTTGTTGCCTTGTTTCAAGAACTGTATCCTCATACTCAGGTCTGTTGAAGCACCCTTGGCAAGAACAAGGTTCAGCACAGTAGATTCCAGCAGCAAAACAATCACAGTAACTGCAAGGAACAATTTGGATGATGTAATAAAGAAGAATAAAGTCAAAAAAGACGCTTCAAATCACTTACAGTTTCAAACATTTGGTCTTCTTACAATTGCAGCGTTTGCAACCATCTCCATCATTAGATACCAATGTCTTCTTTCTGAAATTTTTGGTAATAATTATTAAATTAGACAATCATAAAAACCAATAAATCGTGAAGAGTATCATGCAGTCTTGCCTTTTCTTTCCTGGGTTTGATTGAGTGAACTCCTCCATGCGTTCAGCATATTCAGAGATAGACTTTCTTTTATCACATGGAGTTGCATGATCATCAGTTGGCTTTGTCAAGTGCACAGGATTGAACAGAGGTTTCAGACTGTGGGATGATGGATTTGCCGAGCTTGCTATCATAGAGGCATGAATATTATGTTTACTTTCTTCAGTTCTTACTGATAAATTCTCATCCACATTGGAAGAAGTTGAGGAATTCCTTGCATTCTCAGTTAGATGACAGCTCGTAATGCAGATTGACTTTTTTCCTTGTACACTCAAGTAACCCTCCTCGGCTGATTTTATGCTTGCACTTGCACCACCACCCATTGGCATCACACTAACTATGCTATTTAAGTGCAAGCCAATACCTGATGACTTGGATACTGCTAAACTAGAATTACCAAAGTTTTGAGCAGGAAACGTGGAGAATACGAATTTTTTCATATTTTCCAGTTGCGTGCTGCTGGGAGCTGCAGGTATGTTCGCATAAGATGATTCTAGAACCTCTGCATCCACAGGACTGGCGGGTGATCTTGAATCACTTGCAGCATTTGATTGATTCCAAGAACCAGGGCTATTTACTACAATATTTTGGTGCACCTCTCCAAATTGAAGACAACGCCTACGCATGCTAAACAGCGGTTGACTGGCCTACATTAACCGTTGCAATTAATTTACTCCAAAACAAGATTTCCTAGAAAAGGTGTGCTTATGAGAAAAGTAAAAAGAAATCAAGACACAAGCCTTTTTTTTATTTCTCTTGTATTGCATAAACACCAGAGTGAAAGTTGTCAGCATTACCACCAGTTTAAAACCACGAGATCTTTCTACAATAGTAATCAAGTTTCATGAGCCAATTCTATGCTATACATGGAATGTCCATGGCTAATATTATAATATTATATTGTGTATGATATACTGATATGTTATATTTCTAAATCTAAAAAATGTTATTTCTGAAACCAATGTAAACATTGCAGTTATATTTTAGCAATTGTCAAGTAACAAAGTTCAAACCAATGAGCACGGATGCAGTTTGGATGGCATGTGTCGAATGGCTACTAAACAGGTCCAAATATTTTCTACTAATGATAGTTGTTATAAGTAGTAAGTTGCCTTCTACCACAATAGCTAAAAATGATGCTAACCAGACCAGGATCGGGAGGGAGAAAAGCAAGTGTTCAATAGAATGTTGCAATTTGCCAACAATTCAAGCAGCATGGAAGAAAGGCAAAAACTGTCATGCTTGGAGTGCTTTGGCCACCACATGATGCATTCCTGTTATAGTGAATGGTATGCTATGAGATTCTCACACAATATAAGGTACAACATTCTGTTCTGTTGCTTGTTCTCTACTGAAACTCCGAGACTTAACCCCACTCTCAAAGTCAAATTATGGGGATGTTCTAAGATTTTATGTTTAAGAAGAAACAAACAAGCGTTACAAAGTCGGGATCAGGAAGAAATCAATAAAATAGTTTACCTAGGTGAAAGATACATGCATCTTTACCAAAGATTAATGATGACCAGAGCCTCACAGCACAAAGACCAAATTAAAGATTACAGTTAATGCTATGCACTATTAAACTGACCAGCAACCACAACATAAATATAGCAGAAGGAAATTTGTCAAACTGAAGAGGTCTCAACTCTCAAGATTAGAACAAGAAGAAAAAAGTAAGAGAAACATAGAACCAAGTTGACAAAAAAGGACAGAGAATTAATAAAGAGGCCAATCCCTTCTGAGGAGAGTAACTCTATATATCTTAAAAGATAGATTATTAATGTACTCACTGATTCTATAATCAATGTAATGGATAGCTTGGTTAAACTATTCTCCTTCAATAGTCCGCATAATCACTTATTATACCTTGGAATCATGCAGCATCATATTCTGTTCACTTGAGCTCACTCCGGTTGTCTCATATTTAAACTCCTGCACAAGTGGCATAGATTCTTGCAACTGAGAGATTGAAATCGATTCAAACATACGGCCATGTCCAGCATTCTGCAATTTAAATACTATTATCTATCAAACCCAAGCAATGTATAAACAAGGCTATATATAATTTTACAAATAAATGGTAATATCCTCCCCTTAAAGCAATAAAGTGAAAGCAGAAAGTTTAACAGTTACCTTGGTCTCTGAATGTTCTTTTTGTTGTTCTTCAGAAGCATGGTCTACAGACAAACCAAATGAAATATCACCGCCTCTCTTCTTACCATCCGTTTCAACAGGCTTCAGAGTGGACAAGGACTTTGCTTGACAATCCTCTTTGCCTTGCTCTAAGATGTCAGGAAATGCACCCATTGCCTTCTTCACATCTTTTTCTATAACATCTTTGTTGTATCCTGCAGATTCCTTTGAAGAGGGAGGGGCATCATCACTATGCTTCAAACTTATATTGGCTAACTGTCCAGAATCACCACAGTCCACCTCCAAAGGATCAGCAAGGTACTCATAAACATCATGTGCAGATCCGTTATTATCATTTCCCTTGTCAGTGCAAAAATTCAATTCACTGCTAAATTGGGTATTTGGTTTGCCAGATTCATATATAGCTCTACCGGTATTATTATCTTTATCAACATCCCGCTGAGGTAATTCATCACCGGATAATCGAGGGAATTGGGGCCTGAAAAATTAAACATTACCATGCTAAGTTCTCAACTAAGAGCTACCAATAGCCTATTGCTTAATCTCAAAAGAAATACTCCTATAGTGGACTTCAGAACACACTAAACCTTGTAAGAGAACTTGATGGATGTTGTGAATTGATTCGTGGTGATGTGAATACAAGGGGAGGAGAATTAAGTCCAGGAAAACCTTGAGCAACTGGTGCCGCCTTGAAAGGCTTTAAAGGAGATAGGTTGTTGATATAACTAAAAATAGGAGATTCCTGAGTCAAAGGGAGCAACAATGAGTATTTAATGATTACAAAAAAAGAAAGTCATAAACAATGGTGGTTCACTCAGCAGTTCTCCCAAAATTTCCCCTCAAGAAGTATATACAATGAGATACTTAAATAAGATAATAAATTAAATATCTTTGAAATCATTTTTTCATAGTACCACCAGCGTCAGGGTCTAAACAGATGTACACCAAAACACCAATGGATCATCACTTACAGAAAATATAGATTGGATAGTATTCAATAAATTGTTGGAAACTAGCAGAAATTAGTAAAGAAAATCTATAATGTCCCAAAAATGGACTTTTCCCAACTAATTTTACATTATCAATGGGCAGGTTTAACAATGACATATGGAAATATATATTTAAAAAAACGTTTAATTCATCCCAAGACCAAATAATCAGGTCGACAAATTTTTGCACAACTAACCAGACAAATTAAAATTTTCTCCATAATGTCAATTACAAGAAAAACGATATATGCGTACAATTAACCATAATTTCCTTTTTTCATGGTTTCATAGTAACCAAACAAACTTACATAACAGCTTGACAAATCCATGTACAAACATCCAGCTAAATTGTGCTTGTTCTATATAATTTTAGCTGAACAACTGGTCAACTGCTTTATAAATGCTAAATTAAGTCCAATTTCATTTCCCACTGTGTTCCTCAATTTGCAATTCTGCAATAATCTTCCATTCTAATACCTAAAGTTCAAACATTTCCTTTTAGAAGTATCATATCGCATAATTTAACAAAAACATTCTGTCACACCCATTTAAGAAGAAACCTAAAAGTGACTAATTTACAATCAAACCCACTCCATTACTAACCACCAACCATATTCAACAACTAAATACATCACTATAATCCAACACTTCAGACTTAAACCCAATTACCTAAAATATCACAACATCCTAAACCAAACTAAACCCCCAATTTAGCAGCAAGTAACTACTAATCCTCAAATCCATTTCAAAACAAAACCCATTAACAAAAAAGCCATAAGATTAACTGCAACCAAAAATGTAAATTAGAAATGGATCTACAACACAAAAAATTGCTTCATAAATATAATCATATGTACACATACATATACACATATATTTATGTTACACATAGATAACAGATTCTATATATTGAATGTTAAATCCAGATAAAATAACAATTAATGTACTTGAACTGAAACAGAATCTGATGAGTTGGAGAAGATGGTAGCCTTATCAGTTTCAGATAAGTCCATTTTGTAAAACCCTAACCCTAACAGCCTCTTTATGCATCATATGGCTTCTCCCTCCTCTCTAGCTTTCTCTCTCCTAAACTCCTACACTGAAACGATTAAATGAATTGTGACCAATTTTCAGTTAAAATTAAATTTATTATAATGAATTAATGATACGAAAATGAGAGAAATGTGGGATGAAAAAATTGATGAGAGGAGAAAGAAATTGAAAAAAAAAAAACCGCGTTTTTAAATAATAGCCTTGAGCGGGAAGAAATATCTTCAAGCTACAAATTTTACAGGCCCAATAAAAGCCCAATCTTCAACACTGCTTCCACATGGACGGATCACTTTGTTAATTTGTTACCGATTCTTATCAGGTATGACCACAAATTTATATATTAATCTAAATGTCAACGCACGTGATATATGAGATATAAAAAAAAAAAAAAAAAATAAAATATATATATATATATATATATATATATATACGGTTCGGATCTTAAGTTCACCCCATATCTAACATATATTACTCACCCCTTTAGCGACGGACCGGGCGACGATTCGGTCCGTCGCTATATGTTGTCCGTTGCTAAAAGTTAAGACGACAGTTCTATATATAGCGACGGACCGAATCGTCGTCCGGTCCGTTACTAAAGTGGATGAGCAATGTATGTTAGATAAAGAGTGAGCTTAAGATACGGACCGTGTGCATATATAATATTATTTTATCTTATAATTTAAACTTGCACGTTAACCGCAATACAATTTTATTATAAAATTTGTCAACGTATATATATTTTTTAATTTTTTTTATCGGCTTATCATTTTCCATTTGTTATTATTATGTCCTTCTTTATGTTATTAAGCTGTGTTATTAATTGTGAAAATTTGTTACCTAATTGTAATCACGAAGTACATGCATATATAGGATTACTTATGATAATAAAGATGACCCGCTATATTATGTAAGTATTTTTTTTAAAAAAAAGTTATTTATAATACTTATCCACTTAATTAGTAATAAAAAAATCAATTATATAAATTTGCAAGAGATTAATTATTTCTGTTGTTTTACAATAAGATTTACTGGTGCAAAATTTAAAATAAAATATCCATCAAAACTCAGGTTAATAGGTTTTTTATTATTGATTATAGGTTTAAATATAAATTACTGTTCTAAATTATTGATCTTTTTCTATTTCAGTGATTGACCTTTTAATTTTTTCAATCAGGTCATTAAACTATCAATTTTTCCCACTTTGGTTTAATTGAACATACGCCTCATAAATTGATGACATGGCATGTAAAAGTTGATGTGTACCCAATTTATGACATGGCAGGTTCAACTAAACTAAAGTGAAAAAATTAATAGTTTAATGACCTAATTGAAAAACTAAAAAGTCAATCAAGTGAAAAATATTAATAATTTAAGATAATAAATTATATTTAAGCCTTTATTATAAAAGTCGGTCATGTATTATCATTGTCCGTTTAATATAAGTTATGTGATTATAGATCATTGTTGCTGTGAGTGCTTTGTACAAATTTAAGATTATTGAGTATATTTTGTCTAATTAATAATTATATATATTTGGTAAAATGTCTTCTATTTCTACGTATCAATTTATTGTTAAAAACGAAATATGATATTTATATAGTATATATAATTGAACTTTATTATTAAATATAATATTTTATTACAGACTGCTCACACGTACGAAAGGGATCTCAAAATAAATATTTTGAATTGAAGGTAAAAAAAAGTTCATGTTTAATGCATAATTAATTATTAGTACAAAATTTTCTTTATTTCAAAATGAGAAATTTGAACATATAGATATCTCAAAAAACATTAAAAAATCTAAAGCATAAAAAATATGTACAAAAAATTACCTTAAATTATAAAAAATTTAAACGAAAAATTTATCATTATAAATAATTAATTAATAAATAAATAAAATTCGGTAAATATTAACCTGTAATAACAAAATAACCTGTTAAATCAAAAGTAATATTACTAATTCTATTTATAATATAGAATTGAAGACATGCACCTTATTATTGCATTGATAGGTAGAAGAAGTTATGCGACAGAAGAAAAGTGAGCATTCAGCTTAATTAAAATAATAATAATAATAATAAAATGAAAGCAGAAAATGTATACGTTAGGTTAAGTGGCATTGGGTATTGGTCATGGTACGGTCATGCATTTCCCAAAGAGAATCGAATCAGTCCCCGGACCGGCCCGGCCCGGCCCGGCCCTTTCTTTTTGCTTTTTCACAGTTTAATTGATTACGTGACAGCTCTCTCTCTCTTTTACCATTCCCCAATAAAATTAACGCATGGTAGCTGGGTGATGATAATAGGGTCTTTTACATAAATATATAATAAATAAAAAAATATTATAAGAATAGTGTATCAATTAAATAATTATAGTAATAGTACAATAATATATAATAATATCAATAATAATGCAATTCACGTCAGAGTACTCAAACCAACAAAAATAAAAACATCTTGATTCAAGGAGAAAATTACTTCACTTTA
>CM029018.1:201069034-201294447 GCA_016801055.1 Panax notoginseng
TGGAGCCCACCAATTCTAGAATTTTTCACCAAAATGATAAACTCCGAAAATTCAACAATTTCTGAACCAGTCATCTCGTAAAATTCATAATAAATCATACATTCATTTTTAACGGTTCAAAATTTGTGGGCATATACTCAACTTATATATGTATAACATATCCAAAAATTACCACGATCCAATGGTCGGATTAAAAATTATAACCCCCGCAAAATATCTCAAAAACCCTGATTTTTAATACCTCCATTCCGACAAAAATATGGATAAAAACCTCAACATTAACTCCTTTATTTTTAACCACAAAAATATATCCCTCATTTATATCCACATAAAATAAATATTTCCTTATCATATGAATCAATAATTAATTATTCATAAATAATATTACAGAATCACATTTATGACAACCAGGCCGTTCCCAGGAAAGAGGGGGCTTTCCAATAAGAATTTCTCCTTACTGGCGCGCAATTAGATGACCAAACCTCTCCTTAGACAGAACTTTCTAGACATTGCCAATAATGTTATCTAATAATATTATTCAAATAATATGAATTATTGATCTGATAAAGGAAAATACTGTGCAGCAACAATTATTGAACAACAATAATACAAAATTTCAACGTAGCAATTATTGAATCAATAAAATAAAATATTGAACAGTAATTACTGTAACAATTATTGAGTAGTGCCTTCTTACGTAAGAATCAATAATTTCAAAAATACTGTGCAATACCGTGTGCTACTGTGCAATAACGCGTATTACTGTATTTTAATCACCGGGTATTCCAACAGTGTTAACGGTAACAACTACGCCGTTATTTGTAAAAACTTAAATTTGTCGTTTTCTTCACCCGACAGTTATTCTGTTATGGGGCCCACAAATAGCTGCGCCGTCGTACGAATATTCCCCGACAGAAAGAATATTTCACGACCAAACGAATATTCCCCGACAACAATGATTATTTTATAACCACTTGTGTATTTTGAAAAATTTTCACATTTCACCCATAACTTTAACTTTTTATCAATTTAACCATTTACTGAATTGTAATTATAAGAAAAATTGAATACTTTTATTTCATAAAATTCGGGATCTTACAGGCGCAGCTATTTGTGGGCCCCATAACGAATAACTGTCGGGTGAAGAAAACGACAAATTTGAGTTTTTACAAATAACGGCGTAGTTGTTACCGTTAACACTGTTGGAATACCCGGTGGTTAAAATACAGTAATACGCGTTATTGCACAGTAGCACACGGTATTGCACAGTATTTTTAAAATTATTGATTCTTACGTAAGAAGGCACTACTCAATAATTGTTACAGTAATTACTGTTCAATATTTTATTTTGTTGATTCAATAATTGCTACGTTGAAATTTTGTATTATTGTTGTTCAATAATTGTTGCTGCACAGTATTTCCCATTATCAGATCAATAATTCATATTATTTGAATAGTAATATTAGATAGCATTATTGGCAATGTCTAAAAAGTTCTGTCTAAGGAGAGGTTTGGTCATCTAATTGCGCGCCAGTAAGGAGAAATCTTTATTGGAAAGCCCCCTCTTTCCTGGGAACGGCCTGGTTGTCATAAATGTGATTCTGTAATATTATTTGTGAATAATTAATTATTGATTCATATGATAAGAAAATATTTATTTTATGTGGATATAAATGAGGGATATATTTTGTGGTTAAAAAATGAAGGAGTTAATGTTGAGAATTTTATCCGTATTTTTGTCGGAATGGAGGTATTAAAAATCAGGGTTTTTGAGATATTTTGCGGGGGTTATAATTGTTAATCCGACCGTTGGATCGTGGTAATTTTTGGATATGTTATACATATATAAGTTGAGTATATGCCCACAAATTTTGAACCGTTAAAAATGAACGTATGATTTATTATGAATTTTACAAGATGACTGATTCAGAAATTGTTGAATTTTCGGAGTTTATCATTTTGGTAGAAAATTCTAGAATTGGTGGGCCCCACTTGTGGTTGGTGAAGAAATGTGCTGAATTATATTTCAAATGTGGTGGGTGAAAATAGTAGCAGGTAAAGCCATCAGGTTGCAGGTCAAACCTTCCAAAATTTTCCTATAAATAGAGGGCTAAGTTAGAATTGAAAATTACACCAGAAACATAAGCTTTCTCTCCTTCTCTTCTCTATATTATGAAGCATATTTTGTGAGTTTTTAGATACTTGGTGAGTTGCTATTCATCAGTGCAAGTCTCCTTCAGCATCATATCCGATATCCAGTCAGAAGTACTGCTCTTTTGAGGTAAGGGATATTAAGGGATTTTAAGGGTTGTTATGATTTTCAGTTTCGTAATTTTTCTGATCTTCAAAAAAATTCTGGAAAAATTTGAAATGATATTTTGATGAGTTTTCTTGATTGTGTCCAAAAATGGTGATTTTTGGATGTATAGATTGAGAGTTATGAATTTTATGAGAAAAGACTATTTTAGAAGTAACAGCTTATAATTCCTTGTGGTTAACTCCAAAATTGATGAAATTTTTATTGGGAGTACATGTATATGATAGAAGTATACTCTGTAAATTTTAGAATTTTTAGACAAAAGTACAATTTTTGATAAATGTCTAAATATTCGGCTATTTTGGCCGTATGAAAAATAGTAAATGACTTTTAAAAATTCTGAAAAAAATATATGTTCACTATGGGACTATATTATGCTAAATTCCAGAAAAAAAATATTTTTGGAACTGATTTGGTATTTTTCATGAAAATGGTCTAGTTATGAGTAAATGAATTAAATATGTTTTGTGAATAAAGAAAATTGAAAAATAGGATTTTATGGCTTGAGAATCCTATATATGAGGTATATGCAGATTTTTGATGAGGGTTTTGGTTATTGATGATGAAATCTTAAGAGTTGGCATTTTATGATGACTAAATGCATTAATTAGTAAAGTGTAAACAATTTAAATAAATTGTTTATAAGCTTAAGAATATTATTCTTTCAATATCATTATACCGAAATATTGGTATGTATATTATTATGGAATTTCTATCTTTTTCATGTCAGGGTTACTATTCACGAGTTACTATTCACGAGTTACTATTCACGAGTTACTATTCATGAGTTACTATTCACGAGTTACTATTCATGACAAAATTGGTTTCTTTTTCTAACCAAATTATAGTTGATTTATGAATATTACTCTTGAGATTAAATCTATATGTTGATCATATTATTTTTATTATCAAATATAATATTTTTATAACCTTGATGTTGAAATTATATTTCGCTTGAGTGTAAAGATGGGTAAATTATTGGTATGATCATGACTATGGGTTCTCTTTGGCCATTAGTGCAAAGTTGAATTGTTGACTGGTATGATCATGACCGTTGAATTTATAAGTGAATATCTTTAGCTTAAGTGCAAAGGTGAATTGATCAACATGGTTATAATTATTGTTTATATAAATTCTGAAATGATTATATATTTCTTTGAGATATTAATATATTTGGCCGTAGTGCAAATATGAACTGTTGAGGAATATCTTTGGCCTGTAGTGCAAAGATGAATTGTTGATGAATATCTTTGGCCCGTAGTGCAAAGATGACATGTTGTTGAATATCTTTGGCCAGTAGTGCAAAGATGAACAGATGTTGAGATGAACATGACCAACTGGTGATACAAATGAATATCTTTGGCCGTAATTCAAAGATGAAGTTATTCGTATGATTATGAACAGGAAATGTGATTTGGTGTAACCATGATCTTTGATGTTTCAGGTAAAGATAGGTGATGAAAATTATCTTCGTCCTGGATGAGAAGAGGAATTTAGAACTACAATTATGATTATGAGTTATTCATATGATTGCGGACCAGAATTGTTGATTGATGTTACAGGGATAAAACATTGTTGGTGGATTTTTAACATGGAGAAGATAATAGACTTTATAGTCTATTTGACTCTTCTAATGGATTGCTCGTTCCGCTGCAACTATGGTTGAAATTTTTATCATTTACCATATGTTCTAAATCTCTGATTTATTGTTGATGAAGGCTATTGATAATTGAATTATCTTTAGTCATGATATTCTTTACTGAGCTAGTTGTGCTCACCCTTTTGCTTCACAATTCCTTTCAGGTAATAAGAGTGTAGCTGGGTCGAGCGGGGGTAACAAGGGAATAGAACGGTGGTCATCATTTAGTAGTTATATTTGGTGAAGAAAATAGGGTGAGGCGAACCCAACGTTAGAAGGGTGTTTTGTCACTATCACACAAGATGTCTAATAACATACAACCTCGTGTCATCATAAGACATGGTTGTGCTCATCCACTTGCTGAGTATATCTATGGGCACTACCTATATAATCTTGGTGTTTGTTTGAAGTATAATTCTCAATTAGAGACAGTGGAGATAATGATAAGTCAAGAGAAGACTCACCATTGGGAAGAATATGATAGTAATCTTCTCGTTTTTCTTTGGGGTCTATTGGGTCAACCAAGGAAAATTCTGTGGCCATATGATATCTATCATAACCTAGACGCGTGGCCTCCCATGTACGAAGGTTTCCTTGAGCATTTTCCAAAGATTCTAATTTCTAAAACAGTTTTTGACTATACCTTTATGTAAGGTGTTATTGTGAGGTGATGTCCACGGTTGGAACATGAGTCACATTTGGTATATATTTGTATCCAAACTCACAGCATATGTGTTGTTGTATTTTGCACGACAATTGTTGTAATAAAGTTGTAGTTGTTTTCTGTACCATGTATTTGACGACTCAGAATGAGTTGGGTGGAATGAACCTATTTTGGGGTTGTCACAGAAACTATGTGTTTGAGTCAGTAAATCACATATGAAAGGGAGAAGCTTCAAACTTTACAACTAACCAAAAACAGATACATGTTCAAGTAGTGAACGAAATATCTAGAAGTTTAACAGCGATGTAAAGTGATAGAAGCTATAAAGAATAACGTGGTCATCCTAATTTCATATTTCAAGGAGTCTTGGAATTGAGAGAGAAGATTTTGTGTAAAGGAAGCAGATCTTCACATCTGATCTATGCGACCACTTTCTACCAAGGAAAAGAAGAAACACAAATGCAAACGCTTCTTATTTTCTACACTTCCAGATCTCACAGTTTTCTCTAACTAAATACACCTACACTGGAGCTTACATAGTTTCATGGAGATTAGAGAGGATAGTAAAAGTAAAGAAGAATAAGAAAAAGAAAAAAAGTAAGAACATTGGTTGTTGAGAAGAAAGGGGATTAGATGAGAGTATAAATTGAAACCCATCAAACATATTTTAGTGATCTCTCTCTCTCTATGTAAATCATGACTCTGAACCCTTGGTTTGGTACAAATGTATTATTTTTGTAAATAAATATAAGAAATGTAATACTTTTATAATTATTTTATGAGTGCACTATTGTTGTAATTATTTTTAAAAATATAATAGAAAATGTAATTGTTCCTTGATAATAATATACTATTCTAAATTAAAACCCTAGCCATAAAATGGGAACTATGTCCAAAACACTATCTCAAAGTATATGGTTTATTTATTTTGTGAGAAAAAAAGTGATACATAGACGTAGGAAGTTTATCAAGGGTGAGCAATGACCGTAATTATTATAATATAATTAAATAAAAAAATTAATAATTTAATGAAACTCCAAAAAATTAATAAATTAAATCAGCATATATATATATATATATATATATATATATATATATATATTCCAATCAAAATAACATAAATGTCTACAAAATTATTATTAGAAATTTCGAGTACACACATTTAAAATTTGTTCTACTCCTTCCCTCTGTTCTACAAACAAAAATAATCTTATTTAACTTTAATCCTAGTTAATTTGTGAAATTTTAAATTTAATTGTAATTTGAAATTATTTATTTTTTGAAATAATTATTCTGTACTTACTAATGCTTTCTAAACTTTTAAGTTGTTTAGAATATTTATTATTTTATTAATCAAAATTTAATAAACTGGTATCAATTTTACATTTTAGTATATTACAATTTGACTATAATTTTTTTTTAAATAACTTTTTTTTTGTAAAATAGATGGAATATTATGCAAAATGTTTTTATACATACATATATCCCTATCTTAATCAAAAAAATAAAAATCAAAAATAAGGAGGGCCACTTGTCCCCTCCTCTTGCCCTAACCTCCATCCAACCTCTATACTATTAACTTTTGTGTGTTTTTGATATAAAACAAGATGTAGACATAAATATATTCTTAGTAATAACATCACTCATTTCATTAATTCATAAAATAATTTAAATCGTATTTGTAATTTTAAAGAGAGAAAAGAACCGATACTTTTTTAGGCAATAATGGCCATACACAAATGTGTATATTTTATTTGTGCATAATGTAAGACCCCAACTTTTATAAATAAAGATGAATTTTCTATAAATATCATTTTTGAATATTATTGAGTAAATTTGATATAATGTTATAGTTGTGGGTAATATTTATAAATTTTGCAAAGTACGCAAGTTGTTATATAATATTCGATTGGTCGGGGAATATTCGTTTTAACAGAAAATATTCGTACAACGGCACAATCATTGGTGGACCCCACAACGGAATTATTGTCGGATTGAGAAAACGATAAAAATATTTTATTAAAAATAACGGCGGAGGTTTTACCATTGATACTGTTGAACTACTCGGTAATAAAAGTACAGTAATATGTGTGGTTGCATAGTAGCACACAGTATTGATTATTAATGCTTATGTGAGAAATCACTCAGTTTGATTCAATTATTGTAAGTTAATAGTATGAATTATTTAGCGATAATGACGTTTTGTTTTATTCGTATTATTAACGTAATAAAACAGAAACATCTTTTTATATAAAACAGAATACTTTATTAAAGTTATTCTATAAATATAATATATTACATTTTATTTAAAAGATTTTTCTTTAAATATTGTGACGCCCCCAAAATAGGTATACAACACCCATTCTGAGTCGCCAAATACATGGTACAGAAAGCAAACTACAACTTCAATAATACAAATGTCGTGCAAAATACGACAACACATACTGTGAGTTTAAATACAAATATTGTCTTCTAGACAATATCCACACTCAAATAAATCCTCATTACAATTATTCAAACACTATTTTACAGAAATAGTGAGGACTGCTAAAACATCTTTCTAGAACCATCACTCCATACCCCGACTAGATCCTGCTATGTTATCACCTCCTGAGAAGAAAAATGGAACAAAAAGGAAAAGGGTGAGCTCAACTAGCCCAGTAAAGAATATTATGACTAAGATAATATACAACAAATTATCGTTAGTCTTCAACAGGGAAAAATCTGATAAAATATAATCGACAACAAGTTTTAGATCAACAACTGCAGCGGAAACAACAAACCATTAGAAGAGTCAAGTAGAGAAAGAATTCTACTATCTTCTAAGATTTAAAAGTCCATCATCAATATTTTATCCATGTAACATCAATTAATAATCATCTTTAACCAAATATTCATCTTTGCACTACAGGCCAAAGATATTCATTTGTATCATCAGTCGGTCATGTTCATCTCAACACCTGTTCATCTTTGCACTACAGGCCAAAGATATTCATCAAGTAATTATACATCTTTGCACTACAGGCCAAAGATATTCATTTGTATCATCAGTCGGTCATGTTCATCTCAACACCTGTTCATCTTTGCACTACAGGCCAAAGATATTCATCAAGTAATTATACATCTTTGCACTACAGGCCAAAGATTTTCAGTAATATCATCATTTAGGACTGAGGATGATGAAAAATATCTTAAAGAGAACGAATCCAATGAGACAGAAGGACAAATAGTAGGGATTCGTATAACAGTTTATCCAAGATCAATATTACTTCATAATAATCAATTGTGAAGCAGAATTCAAAAATAAAGATCAAAACATGGATACAATCAAAGATAGTAACCATAATAGACATCTTGGACAAAAAGGAAAAATTTTATTTTTCGGTGAATAGTGCCGTATTCGTGAATAGTACCGTATACGTGAATAGTGCCGTATACGTGAATAGTAACCCCCGACACAAAAAGTTCCAAATTTGATAAAAACTCATATCAATATTTCAGCATAATGATATTGAAGAAAATAATATCATTAAGAAGAAAATAATATCCCTTACCTCAAAATATCAGTACTTCTGGTCGGAATACCGGTATAAGGCTGAAAGAAACTTGCTCTGATGAATAGAAACTCTCAAAGTATCTAAATACTCACAAAATACACTCAATAATCTAGAGAGAGAAAGAGAGAAAACTTGTTTCTGGTGTGATTTTCAATTCTAACTTAGCCCTCTATTTATAGGAAAATTTTGGTAGGTTTGACCTGCAACCTGATGGCTTTACCTGCTACTATTCCCACCTACCACATTTGAAATATAATTCAGCACATTTCTTCACCAACCACAAGTGGAGCCCACCAATTCTAGAATTTTCCATCAAAATGATAAACTCCGAAAATTCAACAATTTCTGAACCAGTCATCTCGTAAAATTCATAATAAATCATACGTTCATTTTTAACGGTTCAAAATTTGTGGACATATACTCAACTTATATATGTATAACATATCCAAAAATTACCACGATCCAACGGTCGGATTAAAAATTATAACACCCGCAATATTTCTCAAAAACCCTGATTTTTAATACCTCCATTCTGACAAAAATACGGATAAAAATCTCAACATTAACTCCTTCATTTTTTAACCACAAAAATATATTTCTCATTTATATCCACATAAAATAAATATTTCCTTATCATATGAATCAATAATTAATTATTCACAAATAATATTACAGAATCACATTTATGACAACCAGGCCGTTCCCAGGAAAGAGGGGGCTTTCCAATAAGGATTTCTCCTTACTGGCGCGCAATTAGATGACCAAACCTCTCCTTAGACAGAACTTTCTAGACATTGCCAATAATGTTATCTAATAATATTATTCAAATAATATGAATTATTGATCTGATAATGGAAAATACTGTGCAGCAACAATTATTGAAACAACAATAATATAAAATATCAATGCAACAATTATTGAATCAATAAAATAAAATATTGAACAATAACTACTGCAACAATTATTGAGTAGTGTCTTCTTACGTAAGAATCAATAATTGGTGCAATACCGTGTGCTACTGTATTTTAACCACCGGGTATTCCAACAGTATTAACGGTAACAACTACGCCGTTATTTATAAACAACTTATACTTGTCGTTTTCTTCATCCAATCGCTTTCCGTTATGGGGCCCACACAAGGCTGCGTCGTCGTACGAATATTCCCCGACAGCAAGAATATTCCACGACCAACCGAATATTCACCGACCAAAAATAAATATTTTATAACCACTTGCTTATTTTGCAAAATTTGCACATTTCACCCATAACCAAAGTATTATATCAAATTAACCCCTTATTATTCACAATAATATTTAGAGAAAATTTGATTTTATTCATTAATAAGTTGGGGTCTTACAACCTCCCCTCCTTATGAAATTTCGTCCTCGAAATTGACGTACGTACCTGATGTTTCAAAAAGGTGAGGATACCTCGCTTTCATTTCTGATTCCAACTCCCAGGTCATTTCTTCAATAGCATGGTTTCTCCACAAAACCTTAACTTGTGGTATAACCTTCGTGCGTAGGACATGCTCTTTCCTATCCAAGATCTTAACAGGTACCTCCTCGTACGTTAAATCTTCAGCTATCTCGTCTGGTTCTAACTCAATAATGTGGTTCGGGTCTTTAACATATTTACGAAGCATAGATATGTGAAAAACATTATGAACACGAGACATGCTTGGAGGTAATGCGAGTCTATATGCCACATTTCCTATTCGCTCAAGAATCTCAAATGGACCAACAAATCTTGGATTGAGCTTTCCTCTCTTCCCAAATCTTGTAACTCCCTTCCATGGTGCAACACGTAACAATACATGATCCCCAATATTAAATTCCACGTCCTTCCGATGAAGATCCGCATAACTCTTTTGTCGATCCTGTGCCGTTTGTATACGTTGTCGAATCGTTTGGATCTTCTCTGTAGTAATGCGTACCAACTCTGGTCCCAACAATGTTGCTTCACCCACCTCGTCCCAGCATACTGGAGAACGACATTTTCTTCCATACAACGCCTCAAATGGAGCCATACCTATGCTCGCCTGATAACTGTTGTTGTAGGAGAATTCCACCAATGGTAGGTACTTATCCCAACTCCCTTTGAGATCTAAGACACAAAGTCTTAATAGATCTTCAAGAGTTTGAATAGTCCTCTCTGATTGTCCGTCCGTTTGAGGATGGTATGCTGAACTGAATCGTAAATCCGTGCCCATAGCTTTCTGCAAGCTAACCCAAAATCGTGAAGTGAATCTTGGGTCACGATCCGAAACTATGGATACTGGCATGCCATGCAATCTCACAATCTCGTTCACGTACATACTAGCAAGACGTTCAAGGGAATAAGTCTCACGTATCGGTAAGAAATGAGCGGACTTGGTTAATCTATCAACAATAACCCAAATCGCATCTATACCTTGAGAAACCTTGGGAAGACCCGTAACAAAATCCATAGTAATGTGTTCGCACTTCCATTTTGGGATCTCAAGTGGTTGCAATGGACCCTTTGGCACTTGATGCTCCGCTTTTACACGTTGACAAGTTAAACATCTCGAGATAAACTCCGCGATCTCTCTTTTCATATTGCTCCACCAAAATGTATGTCGAAGATCGTGATACATTTTGGTACTCCCAGGATGGATTGCAAACGGTGTGTTGTGTGCCTCCATCATTATTCTATTCTTCAAGTCAAAATCGTTAGGAACACAAAGTCTGGAGTTGACTCGAAGTATTCCTTCTTCATCGATTCTTGCTTCTGGAATAGCACCTTCTTGCACTTTCTTCTTCATACGCATCAGCTCCATGTCCGTAGCTTGAGCAACTTTAACTTTATCGATTAAAGTCGGTTCTACTCGTATATTCGATATCATCATGTGGGTACTTGGAGCCTTCATCTCTATCTCCATCCTTTGCAAGTCATACAAAATGGGCCTTTGTGTTAACAACATTGCACTCGTACCCGCGTATAATCTTCTACTCAATGCGTCAGCTACTACGTTCGCTTTTCCAGGATGATATTGGATGGTATGATCGTCGTTGCCGCATGTTGAGTTCCTTTTGGGTGAAGAAATATTTGAGGCTTGTATAGATCTCCACTTTCTCCCCATACAGGTAGTGTCTCCAGATTTTCAACGCAAAAACGACTGCTGCCAACTCCAAATCATGAGTAGGATAATTCTTCTCATATTCTTTGAGTTGTCGTGAGGCATAGGTTATGACTTTCCCATGTTGCATGAGAACACATCCTAACCCTTTGCCTGAAGCATCGCTGTAGATAACAAATCCATCCGAACCAGATGGTATTGTCAGAACAGGTGCCAAAATGACTCTCCTCTTGAGTTCTTGGAAACTCTTCTCGCATTCCTCACTCCATACGAATTTTGTATCTTTCCGAGTCAGCTGAGTTAACGGAGTAGCGATTCGAGAAAATCCTTCCACAAATCTCCGATAATAACCAGCTAAGCCTAGAAAGCTACGTACTTCGATTACCTACTTAGATTGCTCTCAACTGTGACTCATATCCCAACCTTCGATAGCACGTCACAATGACACCTATCAGTTTACTACCGCACGAATATGGCGTTCCCTACGGAGAGTCTGGATTCAGTGCATTCCATAAAGGAAGTCACCAGATAAAGGCTCGGTTATCAACTTCTATAGTTAGGTTTTTAACTCCCGAAGTTCAATAGGAGTCATTCGATATAAGATTTTAGAAATGAGTTTTGTATCGGGTTGAAGATCAATACAAAAATTCAATATCACGCTCTGGGTTAAGCCAGGAAATTCTTCAGGAAATACGTCAAAAATTTTACTAACAATAGAAATATCATTCACATCTGACGTATTTTGTTCAAGTTCATAACATAGCTAAGAAAGCTTGACATCCGTTTTTCAATAAACGAATGACTTTACGGCTTGATATGAAAGAGTTTGACTTCAATGGTTTGGTTGCTTGAATTTGAATAACAAGTTGCTTAGGAATATGAAAACTAACAACCTTACAAAAGCAATCAATTTGGCATGATGAGTAGTTAACCAATCGATTCCTAAAATCACATCAAAAGCAAGTATTTTTAAAGAGATAAGGTCAACAGGTAATGTGATGGTGCCAACTTGGATCAAACAAGATTTATAAATAGTGGATGTGATGAAAGTTTCTCCTAACGGAGTTTCCACAGATAGGTCAAAGTTTAACTTCTCCGGAATCAAGTTTAAACGTTGAGCACAAGCAGGAGAGATAAAAGAATGGGTAGAATCGGTATCTAATAAGGTATAAACTTCGCAAAAATTTATAATTAACTAACCCGTGCTAATTTCGTTCGGGTTCCTCGCATTCTGACCAGTCACGAAAAACGCTCTTCTAGGAACCGTTGACTTTGACTTATCCGGGACAACTTTTGGAGTCACCATCCCCGCTGAACTTGGTTTTACTACAGAACACTCTCGAGCTATATGACCCTCCTTTCCACAGTTATAACATACCTTGAATTGCTGTGGGCAGTTTGGACTTATATGTCCCTCCTCTCCGCATCTGTAACATCTAACTGGCGGTCGTTCTCCTCCCCTAGAATTTGTTCCTGGTGCTGGTGCTGCTATCGACGTCTTCCTGTCATCGTTAAATCTTCTCTTCTTGAAATTTTCACTTGACTCACCTCTCCTATTATCATGGCCACGGTGACCACCCGAGTGGTTACCGCTTTTGTCCGAATGCTTTCCTTCCCTCTGGTTGTCATTGCTTCGATGACTGCCGCCACCGGTATGACCCTGGTTGTGGTCCCTCGGTTGAACATACTCATTATCTCGCTCTAATAATTGAGCCCTGTTTACAACATCTGAATATAAAGAAAATTTATGAGAGATAAGGTATTGACGAATCTCAGGTTTTAAACCTCTCAGAAACATCCGCGTCATTCGTTCCTCATTTTCGACCAAATGAGGTGCAAACCTGGATAACTCTGCAAACTTCGCCTCGTACTGGGACACCGTCATGTTGTTTTGTTCCAGTCTAATAAACTCAACCTCCTTCATATGACGAATACTTTCAGGAAAGTACTTGTCATTGAACAGTTTTTGAAATGTTTCCCAGGACATGTTGAGTGCGTCAGGCTGGGTACGCTTCACAGACTCCCACCAGTAGTCTGCCTCACCGCGGAACATAAATGTGGCGAATGGAACCTTCTGTTCCTCCGTGCATCCCAAGACATCAAATATCTTGGTAATTTGCTTGACCCACGTTTCCGCCATGATCGGATCCGGCTTTCCCTTAAATTCTGGTGGTCCCAATTCTTTGAACTGCTTAGCTGTGACAAACCGCGCGTTGTTATCATTTCCACCCGTATTCTGCACACGAGTTTCCCTCGTCTGATTTTGCATGAACTGCAAAAAGCTCCTAAACATTTCATCATTCATCGTTTGCTCGGTAACGTTGTTTACAGGAGGAATGTTGCCTTCCTGTTGCACGTTCCCCTGGGTAGTGATCAAAGGTGTCTCCACGGTCTGATTTACTCCATTATTAACGTTCTCAGCTGCCATTCTTAAATACTGCCATAAAACAAGGGTTAATAGTCATGTCATATATTATCCCTATACTCTGACCGACCAAATAAACACCAAATAAACTTAGTCAGGTCATACTAGCGAATGAATTCCCCGTCTCTCCCCTCCTAGTTCTTGTCTCACATCTCAGCCAGGGATCATATCCCTAAGCTTTGATACCAACTGTGACGCCCCCAAAATAGGTATACAACACCCATTCTGAGTCGCCAAATACATGGTACAGAAAGCAAACTACAACTTCAATAATACAAATGTCGTGCAAAATACGACAACACATACTGTGAGTTTAAATACAAATATTGTCTTCTAGACAATATCCACACTCAAATAAATCCTCATTACAATTATTCAAACACTATTTTACAGAAATAGTGAGGACTGCTAAAACATCTTTCTAGAACCATCACTCCATACCCCGACTAGATCCTGCTATGTTATCACCTCCTGAGAAGAAAAATGGAACAAAAAGGAAAAGGGTGAGCTCAACTAGCCCAGTAAAGAATATTATGACTAAGATAATATACAACAAATTATCGTTAGTCTTCAACAGGGAAAAATCTGATAAAATATAATCGACAACAAGTTTTAGATCAACAACTGCAGCGGAAACAACAAACCATTAGAAGAGTCAAGTAGAGAAAGAATTCTACTATCTTCTAAGATTTAAAAGTCCATCATCAATATTTTATCCATGTAACATCAATTAATAATCATCTTTAACCAAATATTCATCTTTGCACTACAGGCCAAAGATATTCATTTGTATCATCAGTCGGTCATGTTCATCTCAACACCTGTTCATCTTTGCACTACAGGCCAAAGATATTCATCAAGTAATTATACATCTTTGCACTACAGGCCAAAGATATTCATTTGTATCATCAGTCGGTCATGTTCATCTCAACACCTGTTCATCTTTGCACTACAGGCCAAAGATATTCATCAAGTAATTATACATCTTTGCACTACAGGCCAAAGATATTCAGTAATATCATCATTTAGGACTGAGGATGATGAAAAATATCTTAAAGAGAACGAATCCAATGAGACAGAAGGACAAATAGTAGGGATTCGTATAACAGTTTATCCAAGATCAATATTACTTCATAATAATCAATTGTGAAGCAGAATTCAAAAATAAAGATCAAAACATGGATACAATCAAAGATAGTAACCATAATAGACATCTTGGACAAAAAAGAAAAATTTTATTTTTCGGTGAATAGTGCCGTATTCGTGAATAGTGCCGTATACGTGAATAGTGCCGTATACGTGAATAGTAACCCCCGACACAAAAAGTTCCAAATTTGATAAAAACTCATATCAATATTTCAGCATAATGATATTGAAGAAAATAATATCATTAAGAAGAAAATAATATCCCTTACCTCAAAATATCAGTACTTCTGGTCGGAATACCGGTATAAGGCTGAAAGAAACTTGCTCTGATGAATAGAAACTCTCAAAGTATCTAAATACTCACAAAATACACTCAATAATCTAGAGAGAGAAAGAGAGAAAACTTGTTTCTGGTGTGATTTTCAATTCTAACTTAGCCCTCTATTTATAGGAAAATTTTGGTAGGTTTGACCTGCAACCTGATGGCTTTACCTGCTACTATTCCCACCTACCACATTTGAAATATAATTCAGCACATTTCTTCACCAACCACAAGTGGAGCCCACCAATTCTAGAATTTTCCATCAAAATGATAAACTCCGAAAATTCAACAATTTCTGAACCAGTCATCTCGTAAAATTCATAATAAATCATACGTTCATTTTTAACGGTTCAAAATTTGTGGACATATACTCAACTTATATATGTATAACATATCCAAAAATTACCACGATCCAACGGTCGGATTAAAAATTATAACACCCGCAATATTTCTCAAAAACCCTGATTTTTAATACCTCCATTCTGACAAAAATACGGATAAAAATCTCAACATTAACTCCTTCATTTTTTAACCACAAAAATATATTTCTCATTTATATCCACATAAAATAAATATTTCCTTATCATATGAATCAATAATTAATTATTCACAAATAATATTACAGAATCACATTTATGACAACCAGGCCGTTCCCAGGAAAGAGGGGGCTTTCCAATAAGGATTTCTCCTTACTGGCGCGCAATTAGATGACCAAACCTCTCCTTAGACAGAACTTTCTAGACATTGCCAATAATGTTATCTAATAATATTATTCAAATAATATGAATTATTGATCTGATAATGGAAAATACTGTGCAGCAACAATTATTGAAACAACAATAATATAAAATATCAATGCAACAATTATTGAATCAATAAAATAAAATATTGAACAATAACTACTGCAACAATTATTGAGTAGTGTCTTCTTACGTAAGAATCAATAATTGGTGCAATACCGTGTGCTACTGTATTTTAACCACCGGGTATTCCAACAGTATTAACGGTAACAACTACGCCGTTATTTATAAACAACTTATACTTGTCGTTTTCTTCATCCAATCGCTTTCCGTTATGGGGCCCACACAAGGCTGCGTCGTCGTACGAATATTCCCCGACAGCAAGAATATTCCACGACCAACCGAATATTCACCGACCAAAAATAAATATTTTATAACCACTTGCTTATTTTGCAAAATTTGCACATTTCACCCATAACCAAAGTATTATATCAAATTAACCCCTTATTATTCACAATAATATTTAGAGAAAATTTGATTTTATTCATTAATAAGTTGGGGTCTTACAAATATGAACCGTCAGATTAAAGTAATCAATCTGGACCGTTCATGAATTAGTTACTATGCATTCTATTTTTCTATAAATATCAGCTCATTCCTTCATTATTTCTTACGAATTCACTGAACTCTAGAGAGAGAAACTATAGAGAGAGAGAAAAAGAGTATTCTGCTACTTAACTACTTCCTTATTTCAGCTCTTCTTTAAAACGGTAAGGAGTGTTATTCTTTCTTATTCATGAAGAGAACTGTTGTTATTTCATTATTTATTATTCTGTTGGAATAACCTGTATACGCGGTCTACCCTATACTTGGTGACATTCTTCTGTTATTCTGTTGGAACATCCTGTCTGTGTGTTTTACACCGGACCTGGTTCCGTTTTTATTATTATTCTGTTGGAACATCCTGTCTGTGTGTTTTACACCGGACCTGGTTCCGTTTTTATTATTATTCTGTTGGAACATCCTGTCTGTGTGTTTTACACCGGACCTGATTCCGTCTTGTTATTATTCTGTTGGAACATCCTATCTGTGTGTTTTACACCGGACCTGGTTCCATTATTTATTATTCTGTTGGAATAACCTGTCTGTGCGGTCTATCGCATGCCGGGTGATTTCTTTTGTTATTCCATTCTTTACTATACTCGGTTGGTTAAATTTTAACTTCTTTACTCCATGAAATTAGTGGAATATCATTGATAATTGCGGTTTATTCAGTATCTTTTCATGAAAATATTTTTCTAAGCATTCTTAAATTTTACTCCACAAAGTAGTATCATATTGACAATTTGGACGTTGTTAATTCTTGGATAAATTAATTCTTGAACTTATTTTATTGAATTCTTATATCATTGTCATTGTAAGACCCCAACTTTTATAAATAAAGATGAATTTTTTATAAATATCATTTTTAAATATTATGGAGTTAATTTGATATAATGTTATAGTTGTGGGTAATATTTATAAATTTTACAAAATACGAAAGTTGTTATATAATATTCGATTGGTCGGGGAATATTCGTTTTAACAGAGAATATTCGTACAACGACACAATCATTGGTGGACCCCACAACGGAATTATTATCGGATTGAGAAAACGACAAAAATATTTTATTAAAAATAACGGCGAAAGTTTTACCATTGTTACTGTTGAGCCACTCGGTAGTAAAAGTACAGTAATACGTGTGGTTGGATAGTAGCACACGATATTGATTATTAATGCTTATGTGAGAAGTCACTCAGTTTGATTCAATTATTATCAGCTAATAATATGAGTTATTTAGCGATAATGACGTTTTGTTTTATTCGTATTATTAACGTAATAAAACAGAAACATCTTTTTATATAAAACAGAATACTTTATTAAAGTTATTCTATAAATAGAATATATTATATTTTATTTAAAAGATTTTTCTTTAAATATGGACCGTCAGATTAAAGTAATCAATCTGGACCGTTCATGGATTAGTTACTATGCATTCTATTTTTCTATAAATAGCAGCTCATTCCTTCATTATTTCTTACGAATTCACTGAACTCTAGAGAGAGAAACTATAGAGAGAGAGAAGAAGAGTATTCTGCTACTTAACTACTTCCTTATTTCAGATCTTCTTTAAAACGGTAAGGGGTGTTATTCTTCTTATTCATGAAGAGAAATGTTGTTATTCCATTTCTTATTATTCTGTTTGAATAACCTGTATACGCGGTCTACCCTATACTTGGTGACATTCTTCTGTTATTCTGTTGGAACATTCTGTCTGTGTGTTTTACACCGGACCTGGTTCCGTTTTTATTATTATTCTGTTGGAACATCCTGTCTGTGTGTTTTACACCGGACCTGGTTCCGTCTTGTTATTATTCTGTTGGAACATCCTGTCTGTGTGTTTTACACCGGACCTGGTTCCATTATTTATTATTCGGTCGGAATATCCTGTCTGTGCGTTTACGCCGGACCTGGTTCCATTATTTATTATTCTGTTGGAATAACCTGTCTGTGCGGTCTATCGCATGCATGGTGATTTCTTTTGTTATTCCATTCTTTATTATACTTAGTTGGTTAAGTTTTGACTTCTATACTCCATGAAATTAGTGGAATATCCTTGATAATTGCGGTTCATCCAGTATCTTTTCATGAAAATATTCTTCTAAGTATTCTTGAATTTTACTCCGCAAAGCAGTATCATGTTGACAATTTGGACGTTGTTAATTCTTGGATAAATTAATTCTTGAACTTGTTTTATTGAATTCTTATATCATTGTCATCATCCTCATGTTTATAAAATGTTGAAAGTCATCTGTGGCCTGTAGTGCATAGATGGACTTGGTATGATTATGACCAGGGATTATTCGGTATAATCATGACCGTAATGTTACAAATGATGTGGTAAAAGTCCTCATTGGCCCGTAGTGCATTGATGGACAGTTGTTGGCATGATCATGACCATTAATGAATACACGAATATCCTTGGCCGTAGTGCAGGGGTGATTCGATGATGTGGATTATTTTATTAAGCTGAGTCTCAGCGATAACAGTGTTGAAAAACTTTTTAAATCATAAAAGATAGTAGAGTTTATTTTCTACTCGACTCTTTTAATGGATTGCTTGTTCCGCTGCAGTTAAACTTGATGTCTATTATATTTTATCAGTTTAACATTGTTGAAGGCTAATGATAATTTATTCTGCATTATCTTAGTCATAATATTTCTTACTGGGCTAGTTGAGCTCACCCTTTCTTTCACTGTTCTCTTCAGGAAATGAGAATGTAGCTGGGGCAAGTCGGGGAACGAAGTGATGGTTCGAATGATAGTATTAGTTAGTAGTCCTCACTATTCTATGAAATAGTGTGTTAATAAATGTAATGAGGACTCCTTTTGAGTATGAATACTCTCTAGAAGATAATATTTGTATTCAAACTCGCAGTTTATGTTTTGTCGTATTGTACACGACAGTTGTATTAGTAAGTTGTAATTGTATTCTGTACTTTGTATCTGACGACCCAAGATGGGTGATGTATACCTAATTTTGGGGGCGTCACAGTCATCATCCTCATGTTTATAAAATGTTAAAAGTCATCTGTGGCCTGTAGTGCATAGATGGACTTGGTATGATTATGACCAGAGATTATTCGGTATAATCATGACCGTAATGTTACAAATGATGTGGTAAAAGTCCTCATTGGCCCGTAGTGCGTTGATGGACAGTTGTTGGCATGATCATGACCATTAATGAATACACGAATATCCTTGGCCGTAGTGCAGGGGTGATTCGATGATGTGGATTATTTTATTAAGCTGAGTCCCAGCGATCACAGTGTTGAAAAACCTTTTAAATCATAAAAGATAGTAGAGTTTATTTTCTACTTGACTCTTTTAATGGATTGCTTGTTCCGCTGCAGTTAAACTTGATGTCTATTATATTTTATCAGTTTAACATTGTTGAAGGCTAATGATAATTTATTCTGCATTATCTTAGTCATAATATTTCTTACTGGGCTAGTTGAGCTCACCCTTTCTTTCACTGTTCTCTTCAGGAAATGAGAACGTAGCTGGGGCAAGTCGGGAAATGGAGTGATGGTCCGAATGATAGTATTAGTTAGTAGTCCTCGCTATTCTATGTAATAGTGTGTTAATAAATGTAATGAGGACTCCTTTTGAGTATGAATACTCTCCAGAAGATAATATTTGTATTCAAACTCACAGTTTATGTTTTGTCGTATTGTACACGACAGTTGTATTAGTAAGTTGTTTTTGTATTATGTACTATGTATCTGACGACTTAAGATGAATGATGTATACCTAATTTTGGGGGCGTCACACATAATCTGTCAAAATTACGTTTTTTTGACAAATTTGCGTGCTTAATTTCTGATTTAAGGAGAGGCTATTTTTTAAAAAAATCTGTCAAAATATCGTAATTTTGACAGATTATGTACAAATAAAATATACACATCTGTGTATAATCATATTACCCTTTTTTTTTTAATAACTTTTCTCTCGACTCAAACTCGAAAAGTTAATTCGAAGGGACTTAAATGAAATATTAAAATACCAAAAATAGTCTTATAACAATTTTCAAATATAATTTCAGAAGAGTGAAATAATAATATACTATCCTAAATTAAAACTTCAGATACACAAAGAAAGAAAATAAATTTTTTTTATCTTCTTCTCTCATAAGTTTTTTTTTTTTTTTTTTTTTTTTTTTACTCGCCAAATTCACAAACATAGTGTTCATATTTTTCAGTTTCTATGTGAAGACCACCAATATTTATTTTTTATTTTTGATTATTTCCCTACATAATTTTAATAAGTTGCTAATAATAAATAAACTATTTAAAACTATTATTATTAATTATAAATTTATTTATTTCAAATTTAGATAAATCATTTTAAAGTTTAAACTAAAAAATTTCATTTTAAAAAAAATTCAAAATCGTCTAATATTTTGAATGAAAGAGTGGAATAAATATAAACTTGAAGCAAAAGAGGCAAGTGAAACTCCAATTCAGTCTTCCAGCCTAGGAGTCCCTACTCTCTCCGCTCTCATAGATATCAAGGCTCCCTCTCTGAGGTACTACTCTGCACCACCACTGTTTATCTTGCCCAATATGTGGTTCATTTCTATTCAATTCTGTGATCAGTGATGCTTGTTTCTGATCGAGTTGACCCAAAAAAATGATGGGTTTGTTTGGGTTTATGATTGTATCTACAATTTCCACAAAAAGATTGAATTTTGAGTTGTAATTCACAATTGGCAGGGGTTTTAGAGTTTTCATTTCTGTTAGAATGAGTAAATAATATGGGTTTTTAAGACTCTTTTTTTTTCTCTTTTTCCTTTATGTTTGACAGTTCGGGATATCAAAATGTAGTTGTTTGAGATTAATAGGTTTTTATTTTCTTTTGGTTCAAAGTTTTTTAGGTTTTCTTCAGTTGGTGAACTTTAAATTAAGCTCACGAGGGTTTTTGATACGATTTGTACTTTTTGTTTTGAAAATTCTAAAACCAAGCTAAATTAGGATGCCACTGACTTGTTCATAGTTTTCATGTGATTGGTAAAGTAACTTTTTTTTTTTAATAATTGGTTCTAAATTTCGGGGTAGATTAGGCTGAATTCTGGTTCTGTAGATTCCCAGACAATCAATAATGGACTATTTTAGACTCTCAAGTTCTGAAAGTTTTTGTGAATCACTGAGGAATTTTCTTTTATGGTCTTGTCTTTACGGTTGAATGCGGATTTTACATACAGCTATATAAAACAAATTGAGATTCTATATGTTTCTTCTTATTGTAGCTTTTGGCAATAGGCATCCTGAATCCTCAGGTTTTCTGTAAACTTTAACTGTTTGAAGTTCTTTCAGGTATTGAACTGGACCTTGAATATTATGGGAAGTAATGGTGTTGAAGAGAGCATGACTTCTGGGAGCAATGTTGCTATATGTTCCGAGGCCACTGTGGAGATAAAGATAAAGACATTGGATTCTCAAACTTACACATTGCGAGTGGACAAATGCGTAAATATTATTTACTTTTTCTGACTATTCAAGATCACCACCTATATAGTTTATTATCCGACCTATAATAATTCTATAGCTAACTAAATGCCATATTTCACTGAACTTAGAAATTCCTTACTCATTCAAGTTTTATTTGTTAACTTTTTAGGAGAAAATATTCCTTCTAACTTATCAGGAAAAACAATTATATCTATTTGATACACATAGGATACTAAGATCACACACGCATTATTCATAATTTTAAATACACTGGAAGTGCTTGACTTGAGATTCAACCATAGTTTTTATTATTTTGAATTATCTATTAAATTTGATATCATTTTAACACAATCCTCTTTTTTAATCTTTTATTTTTTTCCAATTTTTATCTGCAGGTACCAGTCCCTACATTGAAGGAACAGATTTCTATGGTTACTGGTATATTGTCTGATCAACAACGCCTAATATGCCGTGGAAAGGTACTGAAGGATGATCAGCTCTTGTCAGCTTACCGTATCCTTCTTTATTCATTCTCTTTTAGTTCATGTTGAAGAATTGTTTTTGTCATAGTGGTAAGAAGTTTTGTTTACTTTGCTTTTTATTGCATGAAACGGAAATCATCCTTTGTCATTCCTTTTTATATACTCATATCTCTTCTCTTTGGCTGTACCACACTAGCCAAATAGGGAAGGAGGCCAATCTTTTTGAGTAGATATCTTGTCCCTGATCGGTAGGCTTCACTTTGGAAATCGTTTCTGTTTCTCCCTCCCTTTTTCCACCCTTTTTCCTTTTTTTTTTGTATTTTTTTGTTTTGTTTTCTTGTTTCATTTTCTTAGACCTATGGGTGATCGACATACTTCCCTGATTGACATACTAATAGCATTTGAGAAGGGATAGTTAATTTGAAAGATAAGTAGCATCCAATAATTAAGCCCAAGAAACCGGTCTGCTCATCTGCTGATCCTTTTGCTGTGATGGAGAAGCATTCTAGAGACTCAGTAATCAGCAACTGCAAACCTCAGTATTAAATGAAGCTGTCTCAATTTACTTTGTTATTGATATGCAAAGAGAGATCACCGTATAGAATAAATGCAATGTTAATAACAGGGATGTGTGGTACTGATTTGCATGTTTGAAGGAAAATATGGAAGAGTTTATGATGTGGAACGGGCCAAGAAAGCTAATGAAAAAGTTGATGTGTAATTCAGTAACGTACACTCGTAATAACAATCTTAAAATCCACTTACTGCAGCCTGCAGATAAACAGTATGGTCAAATACTAAGACCATCTCGGAGCAACAAACTACTATGACTACCATGTCCAGAAATCTTAATGTTACAACATTAACTCCTAAATCATTACACTTATCAAAAATAAAAAAAGAAAATAATAAAAAAAAGAAAAGAAATAGATACTCCTAAATCATTAAAAAGTACCCATAAAACTGAAGCAGCAGGAAGGGTTCCGGAGCTCTACAAATTTCAAGTAAGTTGAAAAATCATGAACTCAATAATTATAAATTGACAATGACATCTACTTTGAAAGCAGAAATATAATGGTGTTATGTGATGCATTTTTTAGATTCTTGCTTCCCCCCCCCCCCTCTCTTCCTGTTTAGATCAAAAACAGAAAAGGTAAAAGGATAAGTCGTGAAATATGGTGTTCTAGGCAAGGAAATTCAAGTATTTGAGAATTATTTCCTTATTGTATTTGGATAATGGAGTTCCTTGAGTATGACCAATAGATGTGGAAGATGGACACACTTTGCATCTGGTTGTGAGACAACCTATTCCCCCTTTGTCAGAGAGCTTCCCTGATCATCCAGGTTTGCTACTCTTTAAAGTATCTTTGTAGTTTATTCTGAAATCTGATTTTGGTTTAATATGATGTATGAATGCTCTTGTATGAACTGCCTGTTAGTAAAAGAGATGTGATACTTTCGCCTGGTTAAAGTACTAAAATATTTGCAGAAGAAATCAGTACAGAGCTTCAAAAGTTTATTTTCCAATAATATCCTCAAGGTGTCTGGTTCCAATCCCCATGCTTGGGGCCAAAATTACCATTAATTTTACCTCTTAATATTATAAACTCTACCAGAAAAAGATATCAGGGACTAGAGGCTAGACCTTATCTATGAATTATGAAATCATTTAGGTCAACCATACTGCCAGATGATACCTAGTTTGGGGTTTGCAGTCATTCGTTGCAAATTATGAGATTTATGGGAACTGAGTGTTTGCTGCTGCTGGAAATCAGAAAATAAATTTAATTAAAGCTGGTTTATAAATATTTTAATTCTGGTCCTCAAATTCGGCACTTTGAAATTGATATTCAGTGTCCGTCAAATATTTGTTGCGTTCCTCATATACCATGGTTCAGGATTTTCAATTGTATTACAACACTTTACTTTTTGAGTGTGTATCCCTGTATGTTTTCTTTGTTTGCTCTATAAAGAGATTAGGCCAATTCTTTGTATGCTGTAGTTTAATTCTTAAAATAATGGATTTGCAGCAACTGATTCAGTGTCAAGTGCGGATCATGGTCGAGGCAATCAAGCAGGTACTAGTGTGCTAGTTGGAACCTTTAATATATCTGAACAAGGTGATGGAGCTTTACCAGATCTTGGTCGGGTAAGATTACAATTTATATGGAATTATACATGGTTTTGTTAGCATGATTAACTTTAAGTACAATGATTTATTTTCTATGAACTCCCATTGGTAGATTGTGTCTGCGGTTCTAGGTTCTTTTGGAGTCACAGAAGTTGGCAGCAGCAGTGAAGGGGTTAATTTGCAAGTAAGTTTCTATTGGCTTACATCATCAACCATCTTGTAGATAATGTTGAAGTCTTTACATTTGAGGTTGATGTAGGGCTGGTCTAGAATGGTTGATAAATAAAGATTAAGATGACAATCAATGGCTAAGAGCCTAAGAGTACCTATCCTCGGTAGAGAAAAACACATAAAGCACAAAGCTTTAGTATCATATCAATTCATAATTCAAGTCTGAAAATAAATAAGGATTACAATGCTTTATATAGAGAACCTACGACTTAACGACCAAGTAAAACCATATCTCTTTCTCAAACATGAAGAACTGCATATTTTTATTGATTGGCAATACACTTACCATACGTGGCTAAGTTTGTTGTGAAGTTATACAAACATGGATAAGTTTGTTGGAAAGTTTGCTGTGAAGTTATATATGGTGTTTGCTGTGAAGTTATATTTGACTATGGTACACTGAGCATAAGTGGCTCAGGATCACTCCATTTCAATTTTCAGCAGCCAAGAGAAATAATAAAATCTGCCCAAAAGATTGTAGTTTTGGCTTGCTTGCTCAGATTACTGTCCGTTTTGTTTCTGAGCAAGGCCCTAGTAGTGAGGTCTTTGACCAACAATTCAAACTTGTTAGATAAAATATTATTTTACTAAAATATTAGTAGACAGTTTATGTTTTTTGTATGTCTGGAAAAATTGCTTTATATTGGTGCTCTGTAATTTTTTTGTTTTCAGGCACCTGCTTTAGAAAGGTTTTCAAGGGCAACTGACCCTGGTGGTTTCAGAAATTCTAGCAGACAGCAACCAAACCAGGGTTCTACAAGGGGCGGTTTTCGACATCCAGCTGCCTTTACTTTGGACTCTCTGCAGCCGCAGGTAAAACTCTGATGTCTTTGCGTTCTTCATGTAGCTTCATCACTTGATTTTGTGAATTCTAATGTATAAATAGTTTTGCTCAAACTTTAGGATCTTCATAGGGCAAGTGTAGTCTAGATTAGAGACAATTAAGTTATCTTCGTCTGTACGTTTTTTTTGTGAATTGTGATGTATTATAAGGATTTGGTCATTTAAAAAAAAAATCCTAGGGAAAATATATTCTAGAGGAGAAACAAATACATTATCTTCTTCTCTATATTCCCCATCTGCTATTACTATACATTTTCCTCTTTTTTCCTTCCCTTTACTTTACCCTCCCAAAATAGCTTAAGGCACTCCACGAACATGGATCTTTCTATTTGACATTACTATGAAAACAAACGGAGTTCCTGAAGTTGTTTGTGTAGTACCAATTGCATTAAACCTTTACTTAGTTGAACTGGAATATAACTTCATGTTTATCTTGCAGGTTATTCCTGATTCGTTGACAACTTTGTCCCAGTATTTGAGCCATATGAGACAAGAATTTAGTGCCAATGGTCAGGAAATCCTCTATTGTTGGACTTTATTAATACTCTGATTAGTTTGACATTTCATGAATTTTACAAAGAATCTTAATTTTGGACTTGGCAGCCGAAGATCAGAGCAATCCTTCTCAAGCTGCAGTTAGTCATGGTAGTGATGGGCAAAATTCAGATGCTGCGTCAGCTTCTGCTGGGACGCGTGAAAGGCTCCCAACACCAGCATCCTTGGCAGAAGTGATGCTGTCTACAAGACAATTCCTAAATGAACAAGCTGGAGAAAGCTTATTGGTATGTCCTTTACTTTTTAACGGTTTCTTTTCAGATTTAGTCAATCTGCTAATTTGAACAGTGTTTGCAAGAGCTTCTCCTACATATAAACACTGATTTATTGTGTTACCCACCTGACTGACTCCAATGAATACTTGTATAACTAAATTAAAAGAAAGAACAACATCAAGCTACTTTTTAGGACTTAAAGTTCAACTTGCATCTTGAGAATGATAGAATGCGGTTGTCCCTTTGAAAAATTGGTACATGGAATTTTATTGTGCGTTTCCTACAAACTTGAGAAGGAAGAAGAGAAATAAAAGAGAAGCAAATTATAAAATGATGATTGGCAAAACTAATGATTTAGCCATTGTAGTTGGCACGTTTTACTTAATACACTACCGAACTTTTAATTTTTCAAATTACCTCATTGAACTAATTATTATTTCTAAATTGGATCATTCTGTTAATTTTGGTTGACAGCTGTTAAATTCTTTAAGTTATTGGACTTAAAAAAAAAGAAAAAAAAATGATATGGCCACGTGGATTACTCCGCCACCCACCTCAGCTCACCAATTAAAATCAATTCCTGTTTTCTTTCAAATGCTTATCAAACCTTTGGAAAAATTTCTCCGACAACGATGCCAACGGAGAGATCCGACGCAACTGTCGACTCGAGGAGCGGCAAAGCTATTGGGCTTACTCGCGGCCGATTGTGATTCTCGACCTCGCTCTGCTGCTCTCCTTCGACCTCAAAATCTCTTTCTTTTTTCATCCCTTTAAACCTTAAATGATTATCATCCGCCATTGACGAAGCTCTATATTTGTATTTGCTACAGGTTCATCTTATTAATTGATCTGGGTGTTGTGATTTTTATTCTCTTGGGATTCCCGACTTGGCTTTTGGGGTTTTAGGGTTATCTTTCATATGGGATTCTAGATTTTTTTAATCTTCTAATTGTTAGAGGTGATGGACTGTTTTAGTGTTGATTGTTGAGGCTTTGATCGAATTGGGTGTATCTCCTTTAATTTAAATTAAAGGTTTCTCTTTTGTCTTCAGTTTGTCAATTTTTGTGCTAATTAGGCCCTCTCTTAGGATTTATTGGTATTTGTGTTTGTAGATGTGGGTTTATAAAACCCTTTGATGCAATTGTGTAATCCAAATCCCGAATCATAAGCTGGTGGTGGCAGCTCAGTATTTGAATCCATCAAATTAAGGACTTTTGGGGCTTGTTCAGGCTGTTTTGATGATCGAGGAGTAGATGAAGATGAATTAGGTGTTGAAGATACTATTCTATCTTTTCCTAGGAATTGTTCAGGGAAATTATGCCTAGCATTTTCACCTTTCAACTTGAAGGCCTTGCGATCATAAGCCATGGCGGCGTCCTCAGCAGTGTCAAAGGTGCCGAGCCAGAGGGGAGTCCTGTTGCGAGGGAGACGAAAGAGATTTGTTAGATCTAAAATAATTAGATCTATGGTTAGATCTGTTTTTGTTAAGGAAGAAAGATGTTTTGATTTTTTTATTTTTACCTTTATGTTTTTTATTATTTTTTTTGCCACGTGTAATATTTTTAATTTTTATATTTTTTTTCCAAAGCCACGTGATAAAATCTTAACGTCTGTCTATTTTTTTTAACGGAGTGACCCAATTTGAAAATAATAATTTGTTTACTGGGGTAATTTGAAAAATTAAAAGTTCGATGGTGTAATCAGTAAAACTTGCCAACTACGGTGATTAATTCATTAGTTTTGCCAATGATGATTTATCCCTTCTTTTCAATGCAGTCAATATGACTAGTATCTACACTTGTACATAGTAAGAAACACAAGTATAGATTACTATAGGCTTAGTGAAAGTGGTTTTCTGACATAAGAGCACTCTTCGTTGCTAAAATTCCCTCAACAGTCATGGAAATATATGTACCCGTGTGATTTTGCTTGAAAGTACAGGGTCTCAAGTTACCATGACCATAGAAGTGTCAGTGTGTGTCACAATGGTATCACTGAATTTAAAATATAATGGTTCTTTTTCAATAGCATATACCTTATGTAAACTTCTGCAGCAACTTACAAGGCAGATAGAGGACCATGAAAGTGTGGCTAATCCTGTAGCACGGATGGGAATTCAATCCAATGCTATGAGAATAGGAGCTCTTTTACAAAACTTGGGTGCTTTCCTGCTTGAGCTTGGTCGTACAACCATGACACTTCAGATTGGCCAATCACAGGTGTGTTTAGTTTTTTAATTTTCTAATAAATATTTTTCCCTTTTCTTTTTATGTAGGGTTTCAATGGAATTTAGCATCTATCATGTGTGTGCATTTGAAGGTTCTTGTCAGTTATTTCTAGTAGTTTTCCTCTTTTCTGTGAGGTTGGGGAAGGAAGCATATACATAAAATTAGCTTAGATATCCATACTGAACATTTTTTTATTACGTCCATGTCAGGCTGACGCTGTTGTTAATGCTGGACCTGCTGTGTTTATATCCACATCTGGTCCAAATCCTATAATGGTTCAGGTAATACCGTAATATCTTTCATTAATTTTCCAAATACATTTGCTGAAAATTATAATACTTTGTTTTTTATTTCTTTCTATGTTTGCCATCCCTCCAATCTGAACTATGACAGCCACTTCCTTTTCAACCCGGAGCAAGTTTTGGGGCGATTCCTGTGGGAACTGTACAACCTAGCCCTGGGCTATATAGTGGATCTATTGGTTCTGGTTTTCTTCCAAGGAACATTGATATCAGAATACGAACAGGTATGATAGTTATACTAATCTAGAGTCCTTTCTTATGCTGGTTACTAGGCTTGCATCAGTTTGATCCTAACAAATGACAACCACTCGCATAGAACTCTAGCCGTTCCACAATGACTAGTAATTAGGCAGAATGTGGAGAAATCTCTCCACTCGTTGCCTGTTAGAATGAAAATGGTTCAGCACAGTATTAAATGCAGGTTTTTGGTCAGGACATTAGTCGTTGTGGATCCTCCCCATCTTCACTGTACTTTGTATCTCATTCTCTGTTATGAGCTCCATCATTATCTTTTTGGGGCCCCATGTTTAAGTCAGCATTGCAAGGGAAAAGGCATGTCTGAATCACTAGGATCACTTCAACTATGTAATATTAATTGACGTAGCATATGTGCTGGAGGGACCTCTCTGCCTATTTTCATTGGTTTTGGGCAGATGTTTCAACACGGTATTAGTGTAGATCTCCGGTTCACTTTTAAAATGAGTTTTATCTGTATCTTCGACATAAATGGTTCCATCATCACCCTCTGTTTAATCCTCCATGTGCAAAATGGGTTGCGTGTGAGGCGGTGAGTTAGAATTGTTAAACCTTCATCAACTAGGTAGTGTTAATCAGGCTAGGTTATATGCTTGAAGGTCCTATCTTCTTATTTTCAGTTGGTTTTCGATTGGATTTTCAGCACATTTATTTTAATGTGTTTTATTTATATATAGTAATAGTAAATATTGTGTTGATACTAAATTCCTGAGACATTTGAATTTCAGTATGTTCTTCAATTCCTAATTATTTCATGTGCTAGTTTCTTGGATTTATGATATTTTATTCATCTTGTTTTTCATGGTTGTTAACAACTATTAGGTTCAGTAATGCCCTCATCTGTAGCGAACCCAAGGGAACCTACAGTTGGACAGCCTAATCCAACAGCTTCCGCTGGTGAAAATTCTTTGCATCAAGCCACTGCAGGTGCCACTGGAAGTTCGTCCTCCATTAGACCATCTGAAGTGCGAGTAATCCCCCTCGGGACTGTCGTAGCAGCCGTTCCTGCTCCTGGCGAGCGTGCACCATCTCGTGGTTCTACGGGGTTATTCTATCCAGTTCTTGCAAGAGTTCTTCATGCAAATTCTGAAAATTTAAATGGTACTACTAGAGTTCAGGCATCTGATGAACCTCTACCTCAAGGTGTTAATACTGCAAGGCAATCAATTCTTAATGCTGCCTCGCAGGAGCGAAACAATGAAGTCCCCATAGCAGATGGTAACCCTGCAATTACTCTGATTACCTAATTCTATCAATTTGTTTATATGTGACTGGTGCTTACAAGTACTATTTAAGTAGAAGAAAAGCTACAACTTTCATGGCTGTGCTCGCTCCATCAGTTTTTAAGGGTTCTGTATATTGTGGATTATTTTTAGTTTACCAAATTTGCACGCATATCATATCATATCATAATGGTTGGATTTTTATTATTTAATTCTTATTTTAAAAAATTCAAAAAGAAAGAAAATCATTATTAACGAAGAAAGGCACATTCTATTATTTCATTTCATACTTTTTTTTGTCATACCTTCTGCAGGGGTTCATGGCAGTCTTGATCAATTGTTCAGAACTATTTTAGCTGATGCACAGATCCACGACATTAACTTTCATGGAATTGGTCCAATATCCGCTAATGGGAATGTGGAAGCAGCTCACGCTGCTAGTTCTCAGGAGGCAGCACCAAGAGCGAGTGATGAAGGAACTTTCTTGTCCAATTTGCTACATCAGATCATACCCATTGTATCTCAAAACATAACTGAGACAAATAATTCATCTGTAGAGGGAGTGGATGTTATAGAAGATAGAACCATGCAAGTATCTTCAGTACAAGTAAGCTTTCCACAACATTGGAGGATCCAAATGTAAAGCTGGGTAATCTGGTGTTGAAACAAAGTAACCTTGAGCAATCAAGTGTAAAGATTTATATACGACTGTCTGAAGAATTTTGTACATATGTGCAGGCTCATCAGGATAATTCAGATAGAGGGACCTCCTCGCGCCGCCGGAGCAACCCCCCGTCTCCGGAGAGCTCAAAAAGGCAAAAGGTGTTTTCTTCATTTGTTTTATTTTATATCTAAAATTATATTTTCCTTGGTTGTCTAATGAGGCCGTTGTTGCCTTGGATGCTACTAAATTGGAACTCCTGGAATTTTTTAATTAAAACTTGAGAAGTTTGAAGTAATCCATGCTTGCTCTGGTCATGTTTTAGTTTTTAAGTCTAGTTTGCCACTACTGGTAGGCTTGTTATCCAAAGAAGGAACCCGTCTATGGCTTTTAAAGTGGGAAAGAGGTGGGTAGTCTACATTTTGAAACTTACAAACTGTATCTTTGAATTGGTGATCATACAAGTTTAAAATGAACACCACAATTTGAGTAAAGTAGATGGTGGTCCTGCGTGTGTTATGTACATTTTAATTATAGGGATGATATTTCCTTGTGTCCAAGAAGGGTAATGTAAAATTGACAATGATTAGTTGTTCTCTCCTACTGATCATCCTATTTTAAAGGAACCATATCATGATTAACATTAACATTTGTTTCATTGAAATTGTCCTTTCTGAACTCGCAGACTTGCAAAAGCACTCGAGTAATTCAGGCTACGTGCTTTATGGTGAATTTGAGATGATTCACTATATAAATTCTCTTCCTTGCATTCGTCACTTAATTTGAATGTTAGGTTTCAACCTTTCTCAACCAAGTTTCCTACTTTTTGCAGAGGGAGTGATCCATTTCAAGACTAAAATTATATCGAGTCCGTATCCCTCCCTCGAACACTGCTTATAATTTAATTTTCTTATTGGTGTATGATTTTGGGACAACGGAACTGGTATTGCACTTGTCATGATAAATTCCGTTCATACGAATTTAAATATACTTGTTTACTATAGGAATGCAAAGAACAATTGTTCTTCAGTTGCTTTCTTGGTGCTTGCTGAATGGGTTCATTCAATTCTATGGAGCATGCCTAAAAAAGGGTCAACTAAATTCAGTTGGTAATTACCCTTGAGGGAGTACGTTTGCTTGCAAAAATAACGAGTGAAATATGATTATTTGTATTAATTATCACTACAGACTATTTTATCCTATGAGCGGTTCTTTTTATTAATCTTGGTGAACTATGTTTTTCCATTAGCAAGACAATCTCAATGTGATAAATTTATATTCTTACAATATTTTTTGATATTTTCACACGAAAATCGTCGCTATAGATCAATTATTATATATTGCCAAACAATTCATTCTCATTGTGCAAATGCCTAGTATTTTGATTGACATCACATAGTAAACAAATTAATATTCCATTGTAATTTCCAACCTAACAATAAACATCAAATTAATATTTCATTCCCATACTACCCCTAATACTACCCCTTACCTATCTATATATGTACGTACATGCACTAAACTAAACAAAATTAGAGTTTGTAATATATAATGATCACCGGAACATAAAAATCGCCATAAAAGCATGGATTCTCCCGGTCATGAACTACACCTTCGAAGTCCAAGCCATGAGCGCCGAAAAGCTCCCCTTCATCCTCCCCGCCGTCTTCACCATCGGTCCTCGACGAATTAAGACAGCTTACTACTAAAATACGCTTAAATTAATTTCTCCACACGACAAGCCGCCGAACCACGTGAAGGAGCTGGTGCAAGGAGTCATAGAAGGCGTCGTCGATGACAATGGAGGAGGTTTTTAAACAGTTTAAACAAGAGGTTTTTGGGAAGGTTCAACTTGAGTTGAATCAATTTGGACTATTGATATATATATATATATATATATATATATATATATATATATATATATATAATGCAAATGTTAAACAGCTTGTGGATGTTCCGGGCCACGACTATTTTTTAACTTGGGCCAAAAGACGCAAATGGACTAGGCTTGACGCGGCAGAGGCGAGGATGAAGGGGGAGATTGGCTTCAAGCTTAATCTGAGGGAGGGACAGACGCTTCAGACAGAGGTGAGGTGAGGTGAGGTGAGGTTGAATATATATATATATATATATATATATATATATATATATATATATATTGTTACTCATTCTATGTCTTCTTAAAATCCGTGTCACACCGGTGATTGTGGTACAGTACGGAGGGATTGGATTATGTTCTTTCACACTTTACTTTCTGTATTATGCATCCATCTGAAAATTCCCCAACAGGTGATAGCGACGCAGAGGCATGGTGATGGGAGGAATTAAGGAGGAGATAAGGGTGAGGACGGAGGCGAACGCGGAGTTGGCGAAGAGGAAGGCGAGGTGGGCGAAGGATGTGGCGTTGAGGGAGGCAGAAGGAGGTGGAGAGGATGAATGCGTTGACGAGAACCGAGAAGCTTAAGGCGGAGTCTTTGATCAAGGCTAGTGTTGACTATGAAACTCAACACTAGCCTTGACTTAAGACCAAGTATAACATATGATAGAGCTTAATTAAATGCATATAAAATGGTAGACGTGTAAATTAACACTTGTAGATAATGAATGGTGCATGATTTTGTCAGCTGAAATTAAATACTGATAATCATGTTTGTTGGGCTGGCTAAATGTTTGACAATTCATAAAACAAATACAACACTCAATAATCATACACATCATTTTTGTGTTTATGTAATGTAATATGATCAATAGTTTCAATTTTAATGTAAAATAAAATTATTTGACTTCAACAAATCAATAATAATGAATGATGACCATAACATATAACGCGTATACAAAATAATGTGGCAAGATGTCGTTGCTTAAAAATATTGACCAATGTTGTATTTCCGAAAAGTTGAATTGAATCGAATACCGAAAAAGTAATATATTTTTCTATAGAAGAAGTTACATTTATTTTTATCGAAAAATGTTGTATTTAGAATTTATACGGTACAACATTTTGGATATACCGTAGTAAATGGCCAATAGCAACTTGTATTGTAACAAAAACATATTTGATTTATATTATTACGAAAAAAAACTTTTGTTTGCAGGTAGACATACCAGTAGTTAATTACCTATGTATTCGTATTAATTTACAAACTATGTCATTGTGTTTATTCACAATAAAAGCTATTTTTATTTGAAAAATTATTAAAAAGTATTGTAAAAATATCAATTTATTTTTTTATTTTACTCGAAATAATCAAGGTACAAGAAGCAAACTGGGAGCTCTATAAGAAACAAAAAGCCGCAGAAGCAATTCTCTACGAGAGAGGGAGAGAGAAGCAGAGGCTCAAAAGGCGATAGCCGAGGCTGCATTTTACGCCAGCCAACAAGTAGCTTAGCCGACGGCGCACATATTTAAGCACCCTTTTGGCAGCCTCCGCTAAGGGATTACTTACTGATAAACGGAGGAGTGTATCAAGAAATTGCCAAGATTAATGGTGAAGCGGTGCTCGGATTAGCATTTGGTCGAATGGGAGTGGAGAGAGTGCTTGCTATGACGGAAGTTGGAGGGGTTTCAGACTATTCATGAGCAAACTGGAATGTTACCACCAGCATGGATGCCGGGCAGTTTAACTGATACTGACTTTACAATGAAATGTTAAATGTTGTGACCATATATCCGTTTTATAAGGCCCTCTTTCATAAATTATCCTACACTTCTATCAAGGATCAAAAACTTATATTTGATTTTGTTTCTGTTTATTTTAATTTTATCATGTCAATGATTTTTTATTTTGCCCTGGTGATGACTTCACTGATTTTGCTTTTCTGTGACATTTTACAAAATTCATTTTTTATATTTTTTCATCAACAATCAAAATCTCCAACACATTCAACAACAATAATTAAACATATCTATCAAAAGCCTACTATGTTATTATATTTTTTGACATTTTACCCATATATATATATATATATATATATATATCCATTAAACAATTATTACAAGCTGAAGAACTATCTACCCATTAAGAAACGTGAACAGATCTTAAGCCCATTAGACCAGTAATACAACACACCAATAATGCTCTTATTCTTGAGTACCCCTATCAGCAGCATGTTTTCGGCAAGATAATTGCTTATCAGCAGCATGTTTTCTGAACAAACAAATCCATCGTGCATGGTTAACCAATACAGAAAGACAGCGACTTATCTAATACACAAAAGTTGCTCTTTATTTCTGTACATTAAGAGTATTATGAACCAAGTGTTTTTTCCCCTAATCAAAATAGAAGGATTTGAGGGGTGATGGTAAAGGGGGTATTGTTCTTGTTTTGTAAATTCAAAATAGTTACAGGAATCGTAAATGGAGTATCATCCCCTTATGGCCAACACCAAGTTATGACTGAATATAAAACAAAACAAAAAACACTAGTAAACTTGTGTTAAACCCACCAAATAAGGGAGCCAGACCAAAGAGGTGATTGACAGCAAGCTAGCAAGCTGATGATAGTATAATGGTAAGACATTTGCTATTGCTATGCAAGGTCGCACTTTCGAAACTTAAGAATTTATCCTCCCCCAACCCACACCCACACCCACCACCAAAGTCAACACACGCACTACATGATAGGTTCCTCTATAAAAAAGAGAAAAAAAAGGCAAGACCTTGACAACAGTTTCATAAACACCGCCTAGATGCCTAGATGTATCATTCCATTCAGGCTGCCAAGCTTGATCAGTTCTTAAAATTGCAAGTCCCGCTCCTATCTAAAGGTTCTTATTACATGGTTCTAAATGCAAACTTAAGTGTGCAAAGCAATTTATAAATAAAATCCACAGAAATTATTTCTACACTGGGTAAACTGTTAAAGAAATGCAGGTAACTTTTCAGGAAAGAGATTAATGAAATTCAACTATATATATTAATAAGACTGGAAATGAGAAATTTGAAACCAGGTTTTATGGAATACTAATTGATCGCATACAAAAATTTGAACATTCAAGGTTCAAAGTCAAAAGGGCAAGTCCTACCTAGCCAAAGTAGTAAAAACAATAGTCCTCCCCAAATATTATAACACTGACCAGAAAACTCAAACTCAAATGCCGGTAAAAGCCTTCTTTCCACCACCACCAGAAGACCCAGCTGGGATCACTTTCAACACATTGAATCTCACTGTCTTTGACAATGGCCTGTGAAAAGGAACAATATCTCAATTACAAAATTAATGACAATTTTATACAAGCGTATAGAGGCAAGATAACAGAACACTGGTCCGTCCTCACCTGCACTGGCCAACAATTACATGGTCTCCCTCTTTCACACGGAAGCAAGGGGATACGTGAGCTGGAATGTTTGAATGCCTTTTCTCATACCTAAAAGAAACAAAAGTTGATATTCTTACTTAGAAGAACATAGAGATGACAGTAACTATTATAGAGGTTGACTAGTTCTTACCTCTGGTATTTCTTGACATAGTGCAGGTAGTTGCGGCGAACAATGATAGTCCTCATCATCTTGGCACTATGGCAAGTACCAGCAAGAATACGGCCCCTGATCGAAACATCTCCAGTAAATGGGCATTTCTTGTCAATGTAAGTCCCTGGAAACAGAGAAGCAATAATTATCATACAAGCTTGTCCAATAATTCTCAAGCTTCACTAGTTTCCTAGTATCACTATTATCAACTACTTGACAGGTTAGTTATCCAAACGTTCAGCTAAACTACTAGTCAACTAGTAGTTATAAATGATTTATGTAAAAATTGTTTGATTATTCTTAGATTTTTATTTTGAAAAATGTTTCATTGACTACAAGGATTTTTCTACAACATTAGCTGTTTGCATTCCCAAAATTTAAACTCATTCCAAAAAAACTAATAACATTTAGATCTATACATTACAGTAGCTAACTAGCTTGACACATATACACAGATACCAAGTATAGAGTGAGGAAGACAAAACAAGTTTGCATGAACTTGTGACACCTTAATCCTAAGCAAGTACCACCTTCAAGATGGCTTGTAGTCAAAATTCCACAATAAATGCAATTGCAGAAACTATTATTTTAACTATCTTTCAGGAGGCAACTATTCCACTTCACCCTTAAAACACATTATCAGACATAAAACTTGCATGAATGCCTTCAGAATCAAAATTCATTATAATTAGTCAAATTAAAAACAAATTTTTTACTAACAGACTGTTTGAAAATAAAACCTGAAATAGTATATTATAAATCTGACAACCATTGCTCTTATAAACAAATAAATAATTCCAACCCACCATTAACATTTATAATCATATGCATTTCATTCCAGTCTACGAGTATGAACAATTCGAGACAAAAAACTCATGAACAACCACTTTATCTTCAATGTTAAAGTCATAGTACAAATTTCACAAATACCAAGACTAGCAAAATCTGGTAGGAAAAATGCAATCATTGCATTTTAAAACAACAAACATATCTCATATACATTTAGGAGATTAGATCGACTTCAATTGAATGGTGATCATTTCAATAAATTAAAATTAAAAGAGAAATCAAACCTTCAATAGCCTCTCTGGGAGTCTTGAACCCTAATCCAATGCTCTTGTGGAAACGATTTCCTCCTTTTCCAGGTCTCTTTCCCTTCCCTGACTTCTTCGAGCTGCCAAAACAATTATTCAAACACATAACTGACCCATCATTTTACCTAAAGAAAGAAAATTAGCTATATATATTGACATATATATATATATATAAATATAGCCATACATATATATGTATTTATATCTTACCAAAGAAACACCTTGGGCTGCTTCAAGAAGGCCTTCTCGGTCTGTATATCACAAACAAATTCAAAAATAAGATCTAACCCGTGAATTTAATCGAAGAGGGAGAAATAGCCATGAAAGATATTTATACCTGTTCCGCCATGATTGAGGGTTTTGGAGAGTTGAGGAAGGAGGTGAAAAATGGAGGGTCGGCAGACGCTCTCTATTGTATTGTGCACCAGGGAGTGTGAGGATTAAACCTAGAGAAGATTATATATTAGAAACCCTAAATCCTACAATTACTTAAATGTCCTCCTAAGACCTAAACTAGTACTCTATTAGTATATAGGACTGAAAAGAAAGTAAAAAACGTAACACTGAGTACAGAAAAAAGTAAAACGATTTTTGTATTCACAATAAATGGTATAATATAATTAATTTAAGTTTTAAAGATATATATTTGTTAAATTTTAAATAATTAAAAAATTATTCTATTTTAATAAAGACAACTATAATAATTGTAATTCAACTATAAAGATAATTATCATAATTTTCACTTTCAAAATTTAAATGAAATTATATTAATTTCAAAATTTTAGATTTCATAAATTGATTGCATAAAATTAAAATAATTTTTAATGACTAGGATCATTTTTGGATAATTGCATATATCATATAATATGCATATAAATAGTGTAAGAAGATTCACATCAGTTTTTTATCTTTATTCCTACTCTGCAGTTTTATTGGGTCATTCTACAAAATAGGAATTCAATTTTTTCATTATGTACTCAACAAGTTTCTTATATTATTCCTTAAATAATGAAATTTAAAATTTAAAAGTTCCAACAGTCAAAACATCAAATTAATAATAATCTTATAATTTATAAAAGAGAGTATAATTTATCAATTATATTCTACTGTAAAATAAATTTTATTTTATTTTAAATTTTCAGTAATTTATGGAGTGAGTATTTAATGGATTGTAGTTGCAAATGTACATAAGATCAATATTAACTTTTAAAAAGTTAATTTGTGATATTTTTAAAGTTAAATTTAATATGATTCATTTAAATTTTGAAAATAATAAATTTTATAATTAATAATACTTTTATAATATTTATAAGACTAAAAGACAAATTGCACCCCAAAGTGAAAAAGGTGTCTAAGTACACCTCATACGTTACTTATGCGAAACAGATTGCACACTTTCGTCGATTAACCGGTCAAAAGTGACCGGCTAATGTTGTAATGTGAATTTCGAGGGGCATTTAAGTCTTTTCTCTTTTATCTTCTCCTTCTCTCTAAGCTTGGGGTGCACATTGTCTCCTAATCTCTTTCCCTTATCTCTCTCTTCTCCAAATGTCGATTCATTGAACATATCTACTGGATTCTCCACTGTGCAGTATTGATCTCTGATGCTCTCCACTATACTCACCGCCTCTTTCTTGATTTCTCAAGCTCAGATGTCTTCATGTACAATACCCTCATCCGAGGATTCTCCGAATCAAATTCCCCACAAAACTCCTTTATTACATTCGTTAACATGCTCCGAAAATCAAACACTTTTCCTGACAGCTACTCTTTTGCTTTCATCCTCAAAGCTGCAACAATTTCGCGGTGTTTAAGCGGTGGGATTCAACTCCATTCCCAAGCTGTTAAACATGGGCTTGATTCCCATATATTTTTTGGGACAACGCTTGTGAGTATGTATGCAGAATGTGGCTGTGTTAACTTTGTGAGGAAGGTGTTTGATGAAATGCCCGAGCCGAATGTTGTGGCTTGAAATGCAGTAATTACGGCTTCTTTTAGGTGTTGTGAGGTGAAGGGTGCGGAGGAAATGTTTAATCTGATACCGTTGAGGAATTTGACCTCGTGGAATGTTATGCTTGCTGGGTATACAAAAGCAGGGGAGCTTGAGCTTGCAAAGAAATTTTTCTTAGAAATTCCTAATAAAGACGGTGTTTCTTGGAGTACTATGATTGTTGGGTTTGCTCAAACTTACCCACTATAAAAATCCAGCTCAAGAAGCTCAATTTCACCTCAAAACCATCAAATTCAACCAAACTCACTTCTCGTTTATTATTTGTGCGAGTTAAAACTATTTTTTGAATCTAGTGTTTTTATTCCAAGAGAGTGATAAGTATTGATCCTAAAAGGTAGGGTAGGAGGGAGAAGCAGTATAACTATGGAGGTAGAACAGGGTAGTAAGTAGAGGGGGTGTCTAATTATCAAACATATGTTGGATGTATTGGATGTATGGTAAACTTATTAAGCCAAGAAACTTACAACTCATACTTGCTTTACGCTTGGTGGATGTATGGTAAACTTATTAAGCCACCTCCTGCTTGTCTATTAACTCAGTTTTAATGACTTAACATTTGAATTTGAGAGGAAGCACAATAGGCCAGAGAGAGATGACAAAAATCTTGTCGAGAATACCTTGAAGGCCATTAAGAAGATTGAGAAAGTCAGAGTTGATAGGGAGGCCAGGCACCACAAGATGAGGTTAGACTCAGATGGATTTAATGGAAGTGGGTTCGAGTAATTATGTTTTTGCAGTAAGCAACTGCATTAAAGCAATTCAAATAACTGGATTAAATTTTGACAAATATATGGAAGGAGATGAGAGAAATAGAGAAGTCATTTAAGGTTTGTGAGAGGGAATGAGAGGAGAGAAATAGAGAAGAGAGAGAAAGTTGGTTATGGAGGCGAGAGAGAAGGGAAAGAGACTAGATGTTGGAGAAGATGAAAAGAAAAAGACTTAAATACCCATTTAGATCCGTATTACACCTTTAGCCGATCATTTTTGACCGGTTAATTGACGATAGTGTGCTTTTTGTTACGTTTAATTGAAGTTTGGGGTGTACTTAGACACTATTTTCGGTTTAGGGTACAAAAGTCAACAAGGGTGTAAAGTTTGGGGTGCACATTGTCTTTTAGTCTATTTATAATTTTATTGACATAAATTAAATAAATTTATATCAATTTTAAATTTGAATACGTTTGATTTTTTTTTTTTAAAAAATCAATATTAAGTTTATAATTTAAAAATAAAGTAGTAAAAAAATATCAAGATGTGTATGATTGATGAGTTGTCTATTTAAATGAGGGTGTGAAATGTCATTTTGTATATATAAATAATGATCTTTTGATTCCCTCACACTGAGCGAGTAAAATCCTATATAAGAATTTAATAGAGGGTCAAATAAGGATAAGAAAACTGTTGGATAATGATTTGTTGATTTATTCTTTAAAATTGGGGATAGAAAGTTAATTAGGGAAATTGTTATTAATGCTCTAAGGATTTTCCTACATTAATACATATAATAAAACAAAATCCATTTTGATTTTGGGCAATAAAACACAAGGACAGTTCAGATTCATTCTAATTTTAATTCAAAATAATAATAATTATAATATAATTATAATAACAATAATAATTATTATTATAATAGTAATAATAATAATAATAATAATAATAATAATAATAATAATAATAGTAATAATAGTAATAATAATAATAATAATAATAACCTCTTGGTAGAATTAGAATGCACTTCCTTACTAGCTACTTCCTCTCTAACAAAATTAAAAATACATTTTAATTATTAAAATGAATTTAGAAAATTTCAAAATTTCAAAAATGAGACAAATTTTGTGACGCCCCCAAAATTAGGTATACATCACCCATCTTGAGTCGTCAGATACATAGTACAGAATACAAATACAACTGATTAATACATCTGTCGTGTACAATACGACAAAACATAAACTGTGAGTTTGAATACAAATATTATCTTCTAGAGAGTATTCATACTCAAAAGGAGTTCTCATTACATTTATTAACACACCATTATATAGAATAGTGAGGACTACTAACTAATACTATCATTCGGACCATCACTCCGTACCCCGACTTGTCCCAGCTACGTTCTCATTTCCTGAAGAGAACAGTGAAAGAAAGGGTGAGCTCAACTAGCCCAGTAAGAAATATTATGACTAAGATAATGCAGAATAAATTATCATTAGCCTTCAACAATGTTAAACTGATAAAATATAATAGACATCAAGTTTAACTGTAGCGGAACAAGCAATCCATTAAAAGAGTCAAGTAGAAAATAAACTCTACTATCTTTTATGATTTAAAAAGTTTTTCAACACTGTAATCGCTGAGACTCAGCTTAACAAAATAATCCACATCATCGAATCACCCCTGCACTACGGCCAGGGATATTCGTGTATTCATTAATGGTCATGATCATGCCAACAACTGTCCATCAATGCACTACGGGCCAATGAGGACTTTTACCACATCATTTGTAACATTACGGTCATGATTATACCGAATAATCCCTGGTCATAATCATACCAAGTCCATCTATGCAATACAGGCCACAGATGACTTTCAACATTTTATAAACATGAGGATGATGACAATGATATAAGAATTCAATAAAACAAGTTCAAGAATTAATTTATCCAGGAATTAACAACGTCCAAATTGTCAACATGATACTGCATTGTGGAGTAAAATTCAAGAATGCTTAGAAGAATATTTTCTTGAAAAGATACTGGATGAAACGCAACTATCAAGGATATTCCACAAATTTCATGGAGTATAGAAGTCAAAACTTAACCAACTGAGTACAATAAAGAATGGAATAACAAAAGAAATCACCATGCATGCGATAGACCGCACAGACAGGTTATTCCAATAGAATAATAAATAATGGAACCAGGTCCGGCGTAAACGCACAGACAGGATATTCCGACAGAATAATAAATAATGGAACCAGGTCCGGTGTAAAACACACAGACAGGATATTCCAACAGAATAATAATAAAACGGAACCAGGTCCGGTGTAAAACACACAGACAGGATGTTCCAACAGAATAATAAACGGAACCAGGTCCGGTGTAAAACACACAGACAGGATGTTCCAACAGAATAATAGAAGAATGTCACCAAGTATAGGGTAGACCGCGTATACTGGTTATTCCAACAGAATAATAACAAATGGAATAACAGAAGTTCTCTTCATGAATATAAAAGAAATAATATTCCCTACCTTAAAAGAACTGGATATTGGAAAAGTGATGTAGCAGAATACTTTTATTCTCTCTCTCTTATTCTCTCTATACTTTCTCTCTCTATAGCTTGAATGAATTCGTGAAAAATAATGAAGCCCTAGACCTCTATTTATAGAAAAACTGAGGGTGGCTCTTGGTCTTAACGAAGGGTCAAATGACTCTTGGTCTTAACGAAGGGTCAAATGACTCTTGGTAATATTGAAGGGACAACTACTATTGACGAAAGTAATTACTATTGACCAAGGTAAATACTATTGACGAAGGTAATTACTATTGACCAAGGTAAATACTATTGACCAAGGTAAATACTATTGACGAAGGTAATTACTATTGACCAAGGTAAATACTATTGACGAAGGTAATTACTATTGACGACGGTAATTACTATTGACGAAGAGACTCTTAGATGATGACATATGGCCCCCCATAAAATAACCAAACTTACCACAACGTCTCAATAATATAACATATTATACAGATGATACTATGACAATAATTTAAGAGATATGATGCAGCAATTACTGTAGCAATAAATGAGTATAGCTGAGTGACTTCTCACGTAAGCATCAATAATCAATACCGTGTGCTACTATGCAACCACGCGTATTACTGTACTTTTACTACCAAGTAGTTCAACAGTTTTAACGATTTTAACGTAATACCTCAGCTGTTATTTTTATAGAAAGATAATTTTGTCGTTTTCTCAATCCGACAATAATTCCGTTGTGGGGTCCACCAATGATTGTGCCGTCGTACGAATATTCCCCGACAAAAAGAATATTCTCCGACCAAACGAATATTTTATAACAACTTGCTTACTTTGCAAAATTTATAAATATTACCCACAACTATAACATTATATCAATTTAACTCCATAATATTCAAAAATGATATTTATAGAAAATTCATCTTTATTTATAAAAATTGGGGTCTTACAAATTTATTAAATTTTACTACAAACAAATATAATTGTTGTATACTAACTAAAAAGTACAACAAATTACCATATTTGTTGCTTTTAAAATTATAATAAATTCATATCAATTTTGATATTTCAAAAACTGACTTGTAAAGTCAAAATGTATTACTAGTTTTGAATCAATCAGAAGGAGTATATCAAAATTTTAGAGAGGGGGGGGGGGGTGTGGGTGGTTAAAAAAAAAGCTCAGTAGTCATTCAATCCAGGAGCCTTAAAAGGCTTTCATAGTCTTGATGGCTCAGTAGCTTCAACAAAATCAATGACCAAGTTCATACATAGACAGTACCTATAGAAAGACATTTTCGGTAAAATAATCAGCAGGGGAGCAAAAAATAAGAGGAAACCAGAATTTGAAGTAATCAAATACGCGATTTTGATAACAATACGAGGCTTAGATTAAAATCCTCCATATTGTGTTACATAGTCTAACAACAACCCAGCTCTTGCCTAAGCTGCAAAAACAACAGATCTAGAAACCTGAGATATATTACAATAAGCAGATTTAGATGCAAGAGTCCTAATATTATTGATAAGGCTACCATACGAATGTCTCTTCCTCCTACTTAAGGGAGGGGTTAAATACATTGAAAAGGAAGATTCTAAACATCATGCGAGTCTCTTAACTCTCCTCTACCGTTGCGTCTGTTAAGAGCAAAGAAGGTTCCGTTGCTTCTTCACCATCATTCCTGACCTTGCTGTGTACAGAAGCAGAAAAAAGAAAATTAAAAAGTACTTTACATACGATAATGCAAGACTTGTCAAGACAACACATATCAAATCAATTAGATCCGATTATCTATCTTCAAGAATTGACATTATTCGCGGGCTCACTGTTCACAGGTTATATGTAAACCAGTAACTATAAGTATGTTTTCGATTAACTATAAGTATTATTCCCGTGAATAACATTTTATGCTGCACTAGCAATGTTACCTCTTATGCCATAGAAGAATCTAAGTGTAATGACGAGGCACAAATAGAAATATGTACGTGGAAATGAAATTTTCTCCCTTAAACAGCCTACCTGCACGCTCTCTTATTGTGACCAAGGCCCTTGCACTTGCTACACTGGAGTGTACGTCTAATTATATCAAATGTTCCATCATGCTTCCTCTTTGGCCTGACTGTTGGGCCTTTAGTTGGTGGAGGAGTTATAGTAATAGCTTGCTCAGTCAGTTCAGTCGTCACTGGTCTCTCTACATCAGGTACCGGATTGATTGACTCTGAATACGTTAGGCGGTAACTCTCAGATGTGAAGTATCTGGAGCAATAATCATGTGGACTCCTACCAATACTTTCGATAACAGCAATAGCATGGCAGCAAGGCAATCCAGTAATCTGCCATCCTTTGCAGCTACAATCCCAATGATCAATATCAACAGATTCACTCTGAACTATATCAACAGATTCACTATGAACTTCGAATGTGCTATCATGCAAGAGTGATGCTTGAAATGAGCGTGCTTTTGAAGTTTCATTCTTTAGCTTTTCTTCCATAGATGGTGTTAGCGTCGTCTCCCACTGACTGGAATCAACCCGTCGTTTATAGAATAGTTCCATCATCTTCCCTCGCAATGCATCAACCATCTGAGTTATGGGTAACTCCTTTGCATCTGATACCCAATTGTAGAACGGTTGTCCAAAGTTGGATGAAACATGATCATACCTCGCACCTCCAAAAAAAGCATTTGCCCAGTGGTCAGGCTCGCTGCGTATTACCCAATTGTAACCTTCGGGGGATATAGCCTTTAAGCTTTCAGTACACCGTTCAAAAGCATCAAGTTTTGGAGCATTAGCAGCAGCATACAAATCTTGAACCATGAGACGTCTGGCTTCATATGAAAATGGCTCCTTTAAATCTTTATTGAGTTTCTCAGCAAGATAGCGTAGACAATAGCCATGGTAGCCCCCTCCACCAAATATTTCACGCAAAGACTCTTTTAATCCCTTCTGAAAATCTGCTATAAATGTAATTTGTTGAGTTGTTGAGACTACAGATTTCAGTTCTGATATAAACCAATGCCAGTTGTCATCAGTCTCATCATCCACGACAGCAAAAGCCACAGGAAAAATACCATCATCTCCATCCGCAGCTGTAGCAGACAACAACATACCCTTGTATTTCGAGTTCAATGGAGTGCTATCAAGGAAAAGTAGTGGTCGGCACCCTTGTTGGAAACCAGATATTGAGGCATGGAACGATACAAATAGACGATGGAAGCTTGAATCCTCCTTTGTAGTGAATGTAGCAACACTACCTGGATTAGTTTCCATTATCTTCTCACAGAAGAAAGGTATCTGATTGTAAGACTCCCTATAAGATCCATGAAGTTGCTCCCTTGCGAGTAACTTCGCACGGTATGCCTGAGAATAGTTCATTTTAATCCCATATTCTCGTTCGATATCCCTGACAATCTCCTTGGTCTTGTAGTTTGGAGAAAGTTTCAACTTCTCCTTTATGATACTTCCCACCCAATCCCTTGCTATCCGATGCTGAGCTTTTACAGCTGCCCCTCCACATGTGTGTGTAGTGTTCATTTTCTTAATACAGATTAACTGGGTGCTGGCTACCCTTGACGCCCATACACGCCAAGGACAACCTTCTGATTTGCATATAACAGCTACTCGCTGACTTTCATTCTTCTTGAATTTGTAAGTAAATCCGTGTGCAATTGAGTACTTATGCAGAGCTTCACGAAACTCAGTAAAACTAGCAAACCTTTGGTCCACGCCGGTGATGAGGTTCTCCCACTGCATTACAGCTGTACGATGCTTTTCATCATTGCTACAACTAACAGTTGCATCTAGGGTGGATTCATTATCTGCGTCCATTTCTATATCAATGATATCCTCCGCTTGGGCCATAGATGAAGGTGCATCTAGAAGAACAACTGCATCCGGCGCAGTTGTCCTGCTTGACCTGCATGATTAAATGGTTCCATAAGTTGCACTGATTTCGTGTTTTCCTTTATTGCACAATTTAAACATTCAGTTGAATTTGTAAAGTACATCGAATCATTAAGCCATATCAAGGTATTACGGTGATGTATAGCTACCACAACATGTTTAGGAATCACTGCAAATGTGGAGAAAACTTAATTTGTGAACAGAATTACAGATTAAACATTTGCTCGCAATTATAAAAATGAATAATGCAGGATCAAATCGTAAGTACCTACTGTGAGGCATGTTTGACATATTTCGGGCAGCACCTTCCTCGGTAATGATAAACACCTCCACTTGGCCACAATCCTCATAGAAGTTCACCATGCGCTGGAGGTCCTTGTCTCTAGATACTGTAATTAGTGTCTTTCTATTTCCAGGAATAAAGTACTTGATTAACATGCCATCAACACTATACTGGAACATTTCAGCTAATTCAAGCTTGAAAGCACTCAACAGGGTTTGCTGATCAAGATCAACTGCATAAGCCTCCCCACCTTTGTAAGACAAAGACTCATCTTTCCCCATCTCAAAATCACCCCCAGACTGACATATAGCTATAATTTTCTTTGTGGTCATCTTTGAGGCAGTAAAATTTACAAAAATTAATCAAGTTAACCCAAGTTCTACAGGCTGCAAATCAATTGATCGTAATTCAAGTAAAGCAACGAAACTTGTTCACAAAATGGGTGTCCAAAATGCGTCTCATGAAATTCAACCTACATTCATGAATCAACGGTTGCATTTGGTTCTTATGTGTATTAACATAGAATTCCAAAGTCAAACAGAAACCACAAAGAACCATGAGAAACTAGCAACTAAAAACGTACAACAATTCAAATCAATAGAAGGAGAAAAACAACATTAGTCAAATAATAAAATTGTACAAAGTAGTCAAGACACATTCAGGAATACAACTTGATGGAATTTGTTTATCTTTTTCAGTTTTCTCATTCTGCAAGTAGAAAAAGAGAAAGAAAATTGCATCAGAATCTTAGTTTGAAACGAAGATGTTCCCATTATTCTCATTTTTTCTCTCCTCACCATTCTCTATGGGTTCTCTTTCTGCTAGTGAGAGACAGAGACTGAGAGACAAGTAAGTTACTTCGTCAATTTTTATTGCACTACTCATTATCAAAAACATATTTTTAGGGTATTGAGATTTCCAAAAGTAAATATTTCCAATAGGCTCTTCTCACATGAAGAATAAGTGGTCCGTGAGAGATGATCTTGTGGAAAAATCACTTTTACTTGTGAAAATATCATTTGCCTATTTTATTAGGCAGCATAGACTAGCAATGATGTATGGATCTTAATGTTGGGCGACCAAGAAGCAACATTTGATTTATGATGGGAGTTGTTGAATTGAGTATGTTAATGATATGTGGACATACAACGTTGGATGAAATTAGAAATGAGAACATACAAATGAAGGTTAGCATGACACCGATTGAGGAGAAGATGAGTGGATATTGTTTGAAATGGTTGATCATATATAATGTCAACCTAGATGCACCAATGAGAAGAAATGTTTTGCATTAGGAGGAAGATATAAGAAGAGGGTAAGCGAAAATTACTTGGGAGAAAGTTGTATAAAAGACTTTGAGTACTTGACATAGCAATATATGACTAAGGCCAGGAATGTAATCTGCTCATTGAAGGCCAAGTGGGGTGTTTCACCTTATTGTTATGTTTTCTACGTCTCTCTCTTTTCCTTCCATTTTTTTTCTTTTCTTTGTTTCAATTAGCTTTATATATCTATATGTATGCATGTATTATTCTATTCTTTTCCTTCCATTTTTTTTTCTTTTCTTTGTTTCAATTTAGCTTTATATATCTATATGTATGCATGTATTATTCTATACATCGGCGTATTTTTATTTTACTAATCTCCAACCATTCCTATTCTTTTATTTTAATCTTTTCTTAGTTATTTTGTTTTATCTTTTTAGCTTTCTTCTTATTTTCATATTTTTATGCTTACATATAGGATTCATTTCAATCAACCCCAACTAGTTCTAGTTGAGATAACAGATATTACCGAGTGAGTGAGAGTATATCGTAGTTCTGCTGCACTGTCCATTTAAACAATTTTGAATTCAAAGTAATTTTTTTTTGAGGTAGAACAACATATGAATATTTAGTTAAAGAGTCCTATATATTGCGACAAAAACATGTCGATTCTTGTTGTGAGTTAGACACAATGACATGATTTATATATTAATACAAAGACATGGAAAATTAATTGATATGTCTACTCGCAACAGAAATTGACATATTTTTTGTCACAATATAAATCTTTTCCGCTAGTTAAAACATAATGTGCCACATATGATTGTTTTGCTACAAGTTATATATGATTTGATTGTTATGTGAATATAAAACATAGCATTTTTTGAATTAGAATTAGCGATCATCATGTTTTTGAGTAGTTCCTAGACTTCCTCCATGTTTGTAAGTATATTAATCTATACTAAAAAGCGGGAGGAAAAAATAACCGCTTGTGTTAACAATTTTGAAAAAATAACCGCTTGTGTTAACAATTTTGTGAAGCTTTTTTTTGTTTTCTTTTCTATCCTTTACATCCTTATTTGTTCTCTTTTTCCTTCCTACTTTCTATCTCCCACTCTCTTATCCCTTTTATTCTCCCACTTTCTCCCACTCTCTTATCCTCTAAGTGTGTGTGCAGTTAACTAGTATAGCATGAAATGTGAGAAAAAATTGTGTTAAGAAGTACTCCCTCCATCCTATAAAAGATGACTTAAGATCAAGACAGAGGAAAGAGAATAAAAAAAATCAATTTTACACGCAAAAAAATTCAATTTTACACGCAATTGACCCCACGTAAGTACAATATGATTCTTTCGTTTACCTAAAAGTAATGGAACCTAGTCAAGTACTTTTAAGGGTGAAATAGTCTTCATACAACATTTTGAATTGTGTACTTCAAATCTAGTTTATCTCTTTAAAGCAAACCCATTTAGGAACAAGCCATAAACAAGGTTCCAAGCTCATTTGAGATTGAACCATAATGTTTCAAGTAAAACTCTAAATTACTTATATAAACTGAGCTTCAGCAACTATGCACTTGACTCAACTCTATTTATTTGAGTGAAAACAGTTGGAACCACCATATGTATGCTTATCAAATTCCAAAGCAAGCCCACCTCGAGAAAAACCCCAAAAGTTATTGAGTTCTTTTTGCATTGATTTTAAAACGTCCAAAGCACAATTTGTAACTTGTATTTTCCCTTGTTTTTAGAATTTTTTAATATTTTATTTATTAACTTTTTGACTATTTTAAAAATATATAAAAGATTTAACACAAAATGTGTTTCTTGAAAATCTTAAAAACCAGTGCCAGAAAAGCTCAAAATAAAGTTTGCCCATAAAATAAAAAAAAATTGGAATGAGAGGATATGGGTTTCATCCAAATTATGAACACAGAGAGTGGATACAGCACAATGCAATTCATAAAAATGAAACTAGTAATCAAGCAAACCCTAAAAATGTACTAATTTACAAATCAACCCAGAACAAATAAGAGGATAAAGACCATTCAAGGCCTTTAAGCGTATCGATTGGGAACGAATCATTTCACCGTTGACAAATTAACAATTGTTTTTGTTTTTGGATGAAATTGAAAAAGGGAAAGGGAAAGAAAATTACCTAAAAATCTGGATTCAAAGAACGATTTACCCCTCTGAATCTGCTGGACCACCATTGCTGAGTAATTGCATTTGGAGTCGGAGGGAGAGGAAAGATGTTTCCTTCACTGAGAAATTGAGCAAAACCAAAGGACCTATCTATCACCTATGGAAAAGAATCAAAAGATTCTATTAATTGATTGTCACATTCGGTGACGCATTCAAACGCACACAAAAGATAAAAGAATACTACTACTCAGTATCTTCTCTCTCTATATCACTCCCTGCGACTATTTTAGCTTTATATTTTTTTAATACAATATATTTTAATTGATTAAATAAATGTATTATTATATATAATCTCAATAAGATTAATCATAAGAATTTATATAGAGTAGTCTTAGTGACACGCATTGTTGTGTTATTATAGAGTAAGAATTTTATTAAATTATAGGGATCGAATAAAACAATAAAAATAAAATTATAATAAAAATGTAAGAAGATTTGCAATACAACTTAACGATTTTCATTGTTTTTAATAATATACATACACAGTTTTGTAGTACACAATCGCTTATAACGACAGTAATTATATATAATTTTCCCTATATATATATGTATTATAATTATTACCTTAACAAGATTACTCATAAAAATATCTATGTGTGTGTGTGTGTGTGTGTTTGTATCATAACAAATATTTAGAATGTATAAACCTCCATTTATTATTTTTAGTATAATAGCATAAATAGTCTTATTGTATGAGTTAACTAATATATTTTGATTCGTAAAACTATATATAATTGTATTTAATTGATTGATATTTTTACTTTTATTATCTCATATATATCCCCGTCTTTGTAGGCAACTAACTAAGTCGTAAGATATATATTATAATTTGTAGGCAATTTAATATATATGTAAATTTGTAATTTCCTCTCATTGTATACATGATCAAAATAATAAACAATTAATTAATTCGAATACACAATTCTTTGGTCTTTAATAAACAATTAATTTTACGAATTGTTTATTGTCTAAAATAATTTTTCAACAATAACATTAAACTAATAATTATTTTTTGTCCATAACTGCAAGTGCACAATATCTATTGTAAAACTGACAAGTACATATCGAATCAAATGGACTATATTAACTACAAAATATCCTTAATATTTAGTTTAGGCTAATTACAAATAAAGACGAAAACGTATTAACTAAAATTGAAATAATAATTAAACTAATTAGAATAACAAAATTAACAATGAAAAAATAATCTTGGATTTTGAATCCACTAAGTAATAACCATAACAATTAATTCAATCTTTTCTGTTGTATAACTCAAATTATGCCACTCATTAGGTATACATAATTTGAAAAATAAATCAATTAAGTCTAATAAAATTTAATTATGATTTTTGTGACGCCCCCAAAATTAGGTATACATCACCCATCTTGGGTCGTCAGATACAAAGTACAGAATACAAATACAACTGTCGTGTACAATACGACAAAACATAAACTGCGAGTTTGAATACAAATATTATCTTCTAGAGAGTATTCATATTCAAAAGGAGTTCTCATTACATTTATTAACACACCATTACATAGAATAGTGAGGACTACTAACTAATACTATCATTCGGACCATCACTCCGTTCCCCGACTTGCCCCAGCTACGTTCTCATTTCCTGAAGAGAACAGTGAAAGAAAGGGTGAGCTCAACTAGCCAGTAAGAAATATTATGACTAAGATAATGCAGAATAAATTATCATTAGCCTTCAACAATGTTAAACTGATAAAATATAATAGACATCACGTTTAACTGCAGCGGAACAAGCAATCCATTAAAAGAGTCAAGTAGAAAATAAACTCTACTATCTTTTATGATTTAAAAGATTTTCCAACACTGTGATCGCTGAGACTCAGCTTAATAAAATAATCCACATCATCGAATCACCCCTGCACTACGGCCAAGGATATTCGTATCTTCATTAATGGTCATGATCATGCCAACAACTGTCCATCAACGCACTACGGGCCAATGAGGACTTTTACCACATCATTTGTAACATTACGGTCATGATTATACCGAATAATCCCTGGTCATAATCATACCAAGTCCATCTATGCACTACAGGCCACAGATGACTTTCAACATTTTATAAACATGAGGATGATGACAATGATATAAGAATTCAATAAAACAAGTTCAAGAATCAATTTATCCAAGAATTAACAACGTCCAAATTGTCAACATGATACTGCTTTGTGGAGTAAACTTCAAGACTGATCAGGAGAATATTTTCATGAATAGATACTAGATGAAGCGCAAATGTCAAGGATATTCCACTAATTTCATGGAGTATAGAAGTCAAAGTTTTAATCAACTGAGTATAATAAAGAATGGAATAACAAAAGAAATCACCATGCATGCGATAAACCGCACAGACAGGTTATTCTTGACAGAATAATAATAATGGAACCAGGTCCGACGTAACCGCACAGACAGGATATTCCGACAGAATAATAAATAATGGAACCAGGTCCGGCGTAAACGCACAGACAGGATATTCCGACAGAATAATAAAGAACAGTATAATAAATAATGGAACCAGGTCTGGTGTAAAACACACAGACAGGATATTCCGACAGAATAATAATAAAGACGGAACTAGGTCCGGTGTAAAACACACAGACAGGATATTCCAACAGAATAATAGAAGAATATCACCAAGTATAGGGTAGACCGCGTATACTGGTTATTCCAACAGAATAATAAAGAATGGAATAACAGAAGTTCTCTTCATGAATATAAAAGAAATAATATTCCCTACCTTAAAAGAACTGAATATTGAAAAAGTGAAGTAGCAGAATACTTTTATTCTCTCTCTCTCTCTCTCTTATTCTCTCTATACTTTCTCTCTCTATAGCTTGAATGAATTCGTGAAAAATAATGAAGCCCTAGGCCTCTATTTATAGAAAAATTGAGGGTGGATCTTGGTCTTAACGAAGGGTCAAATGACTCGTGGTCTTAACGAAGGGTCAAATGACTCTTGGTAATATTGAAGGGACAACTACTATTGACGAAAGTAATTACTATTGACCAAGGTAAATACTATTGACGAAGGTAATTACTATTGACCAAGGTAAATACTATTGACCAAGGTAAATACTATTGACGACGGTAATTACTATTGACGGCGGTAATTACTATTGACGAAGAGACTCTTAGATGATGACATATGGCCCCCCATAAAAATAACCAAACTTACCACAACGTCTCAATTATTGATTTAATAATATAACATATTATACAGATGATACTATGACAATAATTTAAGAGATATGATGCAGCAATTACTGTAACAATAATTGAGTATAGCTGAGTGACTTCTCACGTAAGCATCAATAATCAATACCGTGTGCTACTATGCAACCATGCGTATTACTGTACTTTTACTACCGGATAGTTCAACAGTTTTAACGGTGTTAACGGTAACACCTCAGCAATTATTTTTATAGAAAGATAATTTTGTCGTTTTCTCAATCCGACAATAATTCCGTTGTGGGGTCCACCAATGATTGTACCGTTGTACGAATATTCCCTGTTAAAACGAATATTCCCCGACCAATCGAATATTATATAACAACTTGCGTACTTTGCAAAATTTATAAATATTACCCACAACTATAACATTATATCAAATTAACTCCATAATATTCAAAAATGATATTTATAGAAAATTCATCTTTATTTATAAAAGTTGGGGTCTTACAATTTTGATTTCCCTTTCTTTTATGTAGTAAGTTTATAATTAATATGGTAGTTAAATGCACTTTACACCCCCAAGTTTACTCTATTTTGCACATTACATTATATACTTCAAAACGTGACACTTTCCATCCCCACTTTTAGCGAACCGGCAGATAACACTTTTCGACCCAAATTTCGTAGCTAAAAGTGATGGAGGCAATGTTTAAAAGTGACGAATTTTGTACTTTTAGTGCCAATTTTGGGTTGGAGGGTGTTATATGTCAATTAGAAAAAAATGTGGGATGCAAAGTGTCATGTTTAAAGTATAAGATGCAATGTGCAAAATGGGATTAACTTGGGGATTCAGAGTGCATTTAATTCTTAATATGAGCAAGTATAAACTATGAAAAAATCACATATTAACAATAATATATCAAAACATTTTAATTACTTTAAAAGTTAAATAGGAATTATAAACGAATGTATTTCAATGACGAAATATAAAGGCATAACCAAGTAAACATTTGAACACAAATAATAGAAAAGACGAAGAATATTGTCCTGTAAAATTATTTAATAAAAACATAAAATTATATTGTTAGACATGAAAATAAATAAAATAACTAAGACGAAGAAGAAGATTAAACATAAAATAAAAATAAAAAACTTCCTTTATGAAAGATCTTTCAACAAGTTTACAATAAATAAGTAATCTACTTCTACTTCTACTTTTAATCTAAACTAATACATAATTTACATCATCCAAAATAAAAAGACTTTATTTATATAGGCAACTTGGTAGTGTTTGTTTGGATCTTATAGCCTCTTAACGGGAGTAGATCAATTTCGATAAGAGGTATAGTTTGTTTGGTACAACTTTGAATGCCTCTGACCGATTCTCCAAGCCTCTGATTCGGTTAGATTAAAATTTCACCCTTTATCATCCAGAGTCACATCTAGACAATATTATCCTCGCACCAATAACTCCATTCTCTTCTCCTTCTCTCCGGTGCCAATAGATTCAACAATATATTACAAGACAATTGAAAAGTATTAACATCTTGAATGCAAAGATTGAGTCAAAAAATTTTCACAAAAAAAAAGATCGAGTCACAAATCAGATCTTTCCAACAAAACAAAGTATAAGGGGAAAAAAATTTCATAGATGAGATTGGTGGAATCACTTGTAGGAAAAATCAATTGAAACAATATTTGATGAAATTTATGTATCTAAGAATGGGTAGAGGAGATTTGACGTCATGAAAATTGACGATCAGAAGTCGATAGCCTCATCAGACCTCTCCTCCGCCTCTTTCTATTCTGGCTTCTCTCCATCCTGCTCTTATCTCAACCTCCTCCTTGCGGCCCACCCATGCTCTGTAACTTAGATCGAATTTAGTTGGTTATTAGGTGGATGGGGCAGATTTGATATGTAGAAGGTGATGGAAAGAAAAAGAAAATAAAAGTTTCGCGAAGAACGGGAGCAAATGTTAGTTTGAAAAAAGAACATACTTGAATATGATGATAAGAAAGAAAAAAATTAGTTCAAGGGTAAAATAGTAAAATACTATTATTAAGATATTTTGAAAAAATTAATAACAAACAATATTTTTTTATTCAGATACAATTCTAATCAGATGATCTATATTATTCAGATATTCAAACTGTTCAGATCTTAACATTCAATTTTATCAAACACCACTTTACTTTACCTGTGCCCTAATATAGCTATAATGAACTTGGTCAATTTTTCTTAAATATTATAGATAAAATCAAACTCTTTATCTCTATCTTTCAAGTATTCATTTCTTGCACATATATTTATTAGAGTCCAAATATATATCAACTAGGAAGCTATAAAACTCATTTTTCAACTCAAAATCATCTATTAATTTAATTCCTGCAAAACAAAACAAATTAATAAAAATATTAAAATGAACAAAATTAGGTAATTAAAATGTATGAATTTTATCACTTGCGTTGTACGAATTAGGAGCTACTTGAAATCAGAAAGAATAAAGAGGGGGGATTTGTTATTTACATGATGAGAATTGTTATTTCCATTGGAGAAATTTGATATTTCTGCAAGACATTTTAATATTTTATTCACATGATTCAATGCAATTCTCATTTAAATGAGAAACTTGGGAAATTATCGAATTTATTTGTAAAAATATCAATTTCCTAAAGGAGATTTGCAATAACTTTTAAAAGAGTACTACTATGTATGTGCATTTGAATATGTAGGAATTAAAAATAACCCAAACTAATTTATTCTATTTTATCGCATAAATTTTCACACAAGTCTATTAGCACGATGAAATCTAGTTCAAACTCTTGAGGGTGCTCTATTTAACTAATTATAATAGAGAAGGAAGAAACATAGCTGAATTTAGGCCTGCAAACGAACCAAATTATTCGTGAACAGGTTCGATTCGAGTTCAATTAGATTGCCTTACCGAGTCGAGTGAACATGGTATCACGTTCGATTGCTCGATCAAATATGTTCACGAAACATGTGATTCGGTTCAACTTATTCGCAAACAGTTCAGTTCGGTTCGAGTTCTAGTGATGAGCGAGTAACTCGTGAAATGCTCGAGTATTTACAATATTTGGCCTACTTTTTGCTTCAGTGCATTGATGATGTTCGTGAACATGATAATGTTCGATTATATTCGCGAACAACTAACGATCCGAATTCGCACATGTGTGTTAGTTCGATCGTTTTACTCGAATATGTTCGAGTTCGACTTATTCAAGTTCGAAAAAGATCGGATCGGATCGGATTCGGATCGAATCTTTTGTAGCCCTAGCTGGCTTACCACAAAATTCACCTAACCTCACTTCACCTTCAAAAGGGATTATGTCCATGATTCCAAAATAGCTCAGCAATCATAGGCCAGCAGTAAAAATATTGGCAATCATCTACTTCAAAATTATTAGAAAAGTCGAATTCAATTGTCAACCGTCACTATTGGAAATAGGATTGACTACGGATTCGAGCCAAACACATACTTTCATAAAATCACACGATTTTACCAATCTGTAGAACATGCAAATGATTTTCGAATTTTCCCCAAAGGACGAAAACAAAAGGCATACATGGAAGAATTCAACAGCATCACCAACCCATAAAATTTAAATTATAAAAAAAAATGTAGATAAAATCTCCAGATAGCAGTATAATTCACATTAATGATGGGGGCTGCAGACATATTTCCTTTAAAGAAGTCAAAATAGAGGTCCTCTCCAAACAAAACATATCAACATACAAGATATAGATTGGCTGACTGTCTTATATAGAAACTAGTTTAACTGGTACACTACTTTATAATTTGTAAATTGAAATACAAGCTATGGCTTGGCAGACCGATTCTTGACCTCGTGTTGCAGAACAAATTATGGTCAGTTGTAAACAAGCTTCGGAAAGAGAGATCATAGAGGATAGTTTTCTGCGGCATTTTTAAAAGTATAAAGTGCCTAAATCTTCATCCCATTTTTAAGATTCTCCCCAGTTGGGAATGTTTGCAGTGGCTTCATTCACCATTTTCACCAGAGTAACCTGTCATGTCAAAAATCAGATGTGTAGGATAGAGAGGAACAATCATTTTGCTTTATCAGTGACAACATTAAATGCAGCCGAGCACAATATTTCAAATAATAATATCACTCACTTTTTATAAGCAATTTAGTTTTAATGAGATGAGGAGATTTTTTGGGTAATATATTTTGTGTGAGCTTTTCTGCATCCTTATATATAGAAATGAAATCTGAGAATTTCAACTCCAACAGTAGTCTGATAATCCATGCACATGATATCTAGGGTAATAAATAGGTAACATCGTACCAATGATACAGAGTAAACTATATGCGTGGAAACATTTACACCTAAGGTATATTACATAATTAATGTGTATTGTCAAATAATTAACTGACAGACACGGTATCGATTAAGCATTATTTTGAACTCACTTTCTTTTCATGTCCTCTTGTACTATTTATTCAAAACACCCTTCCTTCTGAAATTGATTCATGCAATTCCCCTACTAGTATGGTTGGACAAGTGTAATTTGACAGGGAACTATAATTTTTAGATGATTTACAAACGCTCCATGTAATTTTTGTTTCGTTTGAAAGAAAGAGGAAAGTATTTTTGAATTTTTAAGTGGACATTAAAAGGATGTTTTGGATCTTAAAATCCGTTCCTAAAGTAACTAGAGATCAGATGTTTTTGACAAATTCTCATCTAAACACATGCTGAGCATTTTAGGGTTTCTTAAAAAAGTATATTGATTTATGTGATACTCACGTTACAAAAGTGTCGCACAAATCCTATTGACTCCATTTCTTCACATCTATTGACTCCATTTCTTCACATTGGGAAATAGCTGTTTTCTAAATGAATGTCATTCTAGCAGTAGCTGTGCTTAGTCCAATAAGCATGTTGAACTACCTCCTTACCTAAAAAGTTAACCTATTAGGTTGACGCTCCACCATACTTATTACCCATTTACACTCTTGAATTTATCCGATGTGGGAATCATGTGAAATATCCCAACAAACTCCACCTTTCACATGAATACCCAACACAAGTATCATATTAGAGTAGTCACCATTAAGCACACCTTCTTTGAGTCCTTCAAAAGCTCTGCTCGACTCTAATACTACTCCACCACGCCCGAGACAAACGTGAGAGTACAACCGTGTGAACCCTTCACCCTAAGCAGCTTTCTCAGAGTCATCCTGAGCCCACTCCATCCGACTCAAATCATACTTCATTGCGAGTGCGCATGAGTGATCATCTTGTGCTCCACCTGACTCAACTCTATTTGCTCTATCACGTGGACTGAGTAACACGCGGTCTGCGAATGCTCCACCCTGGAGTGTCAACCTGATACTTAAGCCCATTAAACCATGAGCTCTGATACTTGGACTTGGTTAATGTCTCCAGGTGCTAGACAAGGAGGCATTCCCCCAAACCGGTTGGATCAAGATGTTTATCACTTGAATGAGCAAATATATTCGCCAAGGTGGAGATTGTTAGAACTTGTGGCGTATATGGTGTGTATGAGAGGTACTGAGAAGTTCTTGAAAAAGGCTAAGCGCGAAGCGAAGTGAAGTGAGGGAAACGACCGAACGGACCAAGGCACTGGCCCATCGCAGTTGGCCCGAAGGTTTGGGGGGTGTAGCCACTCATGGTAGGGTACGATGTTACAAGGGCATTATGGGTATTTAGGCTATAATGCAAATTAGGGTTGAGATAGAAGTAGTGGTTATATATACTCTATATTGTAAAACTCTATGTACTCAGATAATAAATAAAACACCTCTCTCCACTCCTGTGGACGTACCCAAATTGGGGAACCACGTAAATCTCTGTGTTCATTATTTAGTGTCGTGTGCGTGTGTGTGATCCAATCCTAACACTACTTAACAGAGATAATAATGCTCTAACTAAGCTTCAAAAAAAAGTAAAAAACAGGCATCTGAATAACTAAACCGAACATGTACTATCTTTCCAAACCACTTTTAGAGAATAGTAGCACAAAAATACGGAAAAGATAACTTACAACACTTTTAGAGAATAGTAGCACAAATATACGAAAAAGATAACTTACAACACTTTTAGGCACATTGTCGTATGAGTGTGATCCAATCCTAACACTACTTAACAGAGATAATAATGCTCTAACTAAGCTTCAAAAAAAAGTAAAAAACAGGCATCTTAATAACTAAACCGAACATGTACTATCTTTCCAAACCATTTTTAGAGAATAGTAGCACAGAAATACGGAAAAGATAACTTACAACACTTTCAGGCACACCAGGTGGAGGCAGTGGGAGGTTCCTTGGAGGCCAGGTATTATCATAAGATCTTTTGTCGAATCTCCACTCTCCAATCTTTCCATAAGTCAGTTTACCCTGAATATTAGAAGATGAAATGTTGACTTAATAAGCCAAAGCAAAAAAAAATCATGAGAAAATTTCTCAAACCTAAAGCCACCATCCAACAGTAAAGGGGAATTTTTCTTTATTTTTATTCTTTGCTTAGGTAAGTTGAAAGAGAGTGCTATTTATGAAGACCTACAGAACTCTGGATTATGAGAAACATGGTTACTAAGAGAATACCTTCATGTCATAGTCACATCCGTAAGTGTAATGAATTATGAACTTGTTGCCAATTTCTGTATCCCAGGGAGGCTGTACATTGTAAACAAGAAACAATTTTATTCTCGAGTAAAATTAGAAGTGGAAACACAGAGACACTTGTGACAATCAAAGTATGTAAGAAGCTGAGTAGTATACAATTAGGATATAGGAATCCCCAGTACAATAGTATCATACAAATCAGAAACAAAAAATTATCAGCAACTAGTATTGCATTGGTAGAAAAATGACAACACCTGTGACTAAAAATAATCTTTTATTTTTTTATAGGTAATTTGGCCCCAAGGATAGGGGCCTATGGGGATTGGAGCTAGCTACCTTGAGATTATTCCTCAAAGCCTCTTCCATTTTTCCCACCCCTTGGGTTGACTAAAAGAAGTCGATATAATCAAAATTTGACAAGATTTTATGAAGAAATGCTGGAAACAGTTTAATACCATCTCAGACATTTTCTATGAGTTACTTCAGTATACTTTTTGAACTTTATAGCAGACCAATGGTTCCCAACATGAAGGGTGATCGAAGATGCTAATTGAACACTTACCTTGCATGCTAGTAATTAGTTTAAACTAACAAAGGAAAAAAGCAGACCTATTATCCCCATGAATTCCCAAGCAGGACTTGAGAATTATTAAGGTGATGATATTAAATTAGTTTTCAAATCTTAAGTGAGCATATATAATGAAGTTAAGAAAGCTTGAGATGAAAAAATTCAGAATAAAAGGTTAGAGAATTTTGAGTTGAAAGCAACCCAGTGACAAGCAGCAGCGTACATCACTAATTTTGTCTTATTCTGATTAGTAATAAATATCATCAAAACTAGAACCTTTTGCATTAACCTTTAGTCACTTGTGCAGTTATATGCTACAAATATGTTAACCTAATAAAAGGAATGTGTATGATAGTGGTTTTCAGGGAAGTTTAAGAGCTATGGAGTGATACTTAATATGTAGTATCTTCGAAATCTTTCGGTATTATAGTCGTATTTGGACAAATAACATGGCTAAGTTTAAGCATTTGTTTATACGGGTGCAGTCCAAGATGTGCAAGGGTGCTTTGATAACTAATCAACTTGTCATGATGAGGATGTCATATATACAACATCTTATCCTACTGTTAGAAAATATAAAAATAAAATGCCAAAGTTGAATGATCAACTTATCAAGTCTAGTGTTCAAAAAAGAAATTAAAAAAAATAGAAAAACCCATCAAACCTGAAGCATGAAGTCCTTGTATAAGATGTTACCCACTCCGTGGAGAGCAGATGAAACAGCATAAGCATACCTGTGTGATTATAGTTAGAAAAAAAATAAAAAATAGAACTGAAACATAACTTGGGGTGGTCAGGTTTTAGGTGAAATTACATCTCAAGGACCCAGCCAAAAGCTTTGTCTGCTTCAGGATCTTTTTTCATTGCCAAGGAAACATTCATCCAAGTTGGAGCAATCTTTTTAAGAGATTCCTATCATCAATTTCACAAAAAATAAGTAAGAGACAAGTTCTTCAGATAACTGGAAGCATAGCAGTACTATTGCATGTTTCATAAAAAATATATGTACCTTTCCAACAATGACAGGGGAATTTCCTATTGGATCAATGTTGGTTATTGGTCCCTTTTCTTCAGGGAAGAACTTTCGGAGTATGGGCTCTTGCTTTTTAGGCTCAATATAAAAGAAAGGGAATGCGGCTCCTAAGCCATCTTGAGATAGGTTTGGTATGGGCTTAACGATAATATGATCCGGCTCTGCCATCAATATGTAGCTACATACAAGATAAGAATTGTCATAATGATACACATTGCCTGAAGAGGAGAAAATGTTTAAGAATTAAAACTGAGCTAAAGCAAAAAATTTAATGTTGGCTTACTCTTCTTCAATGTTTGCCTGTTGGAGCCACTGTACAAAGGCCCAAGGTCTATTGAGGACTATATAACCCTGCAATATAAATACATCTAAATAATTTATCTGAAAATAGCTCTAAGTTAAATGTGATAATCTACAAAAGAAGAGGTAACGCATCCTCCAACTCATGATCATATATTCGCCTCACAAGTTTAAAAATCCCAGCTTTGACCAATCTTGGAAACTAATTGGTTTAGCTGGCAAAGCATGTATAAAGGGAAAATTCAAGATGTTTGACCATTCGGGAGGACGTCGGTCCATCCCGAAGGAAGTAATCCGTTCGGGAGGACGATGGTCCGGCCCGAAGGATGTTGCCCGTTCGAGAGGACGATGGCCCGTCCCGAAGGAAGTAATCCGTTCGGGAGGACGATGGTCCGTCCTAAAGGATGTTGTCCGTTCGAGAGAACGTCGGTCCGTCCCGAAAGAAGTAATCCGTTCGGGAGGATGATGGTCCGTCCCAAAGGATGTGATCCGTCCGGGAGGACGATAGTTCGTCCCAAAGGAAGTAATCAGTTCGGGAGGACCGTCCCGAAGGATGTTGTCCGTTCGAGAGGACGTCGGTCCGTCCCGAAGGAAGTAATCCGTTCGGGAGGACGATGGTCCGTCCCGAAGGAAGTTATCCGTTCGGAGGATGTAGATCCGTCCCGAAGGATGTTTGACCATTCGGGAGGACGTTGGTCCGTCCAGAAGGATACTGTCCGATCGATGATCCGTCCCGACCCCTGTGGGAGGCTTCGATCAGAATTTATATCTGCCGAAAGTAAACATCGAAGGCATGATGAAGCTGATGAGATATTGTCTGAAACAAACTGCAATTATCCGAAGTGGGCTGCTGTTGCCCGAAGTGTTATAAGTGAACAACTCGGACTGTTGAAGTGTGTTAAAATCTGGACTCTAATTCTGATTTTAGTGTCGAAGTTGGAGTCCAAAGTTGCTCAATTTGTGATGACGAAGATAATTACAAGCTATTAAGGCCAAGGCCGGAATCCGTCCCGCACATCCTGATAAACTCTCTAAATATCAGAAATTTTGATGGATTCTAAATGGATAATAAACCTCCTGCTTGACCCATCGCGTCTCCAATTTAACTTCTAGTTATGGAAGTAGCTCTTTGTTGAAGAGCATGATTCCTCGGTAGCATTAATGATCAGCACTACAAGCATCAGGAAGAATTCTTTAAAATGATCAATGAAATAGCCAAGTTGGTTTCGGGTTTTGATTTGCCTGATGTATTCCCTTCCTTTACGTTTCTTCATTCCAGTTGCCTTCAAATTAATCATACAATATCCTTTGAGTTGGTTCTCCTTCTTGAGGAATCGGTGATTTGAATAACATTAAAACGTTCCCACAGACGGCGCCAATGTTAACGCCTGATTTTGTATGCCTGACGAAATCACTCAAAAGGACAGGTCAAAATCGCGCCAACGGTTAATGGAATAATTGTTGTGAAATCAAACTCACTAAATATACTGACATAAACATAAATAAAAAGATATAAAGTATGAACACAAGATTTTACGTGGAAACTCAATTGGAAAAAAACCACGGAGAGAGAGTAATCCACTATAATAATATTGGGAGTACAAATTGTGTATTTGTATTGTATCTCTTGTGCCCTATGATATTCTGTTCTCCTATTCTCCCCCCCAAACCCTAGCTTGTAGCCGTATATATAGAAGTAACCTCCACCTGTATCCAACTAGGAGAAGGATTCTTTATCCCTCCAAATAAGGAAATACAATCCTATTTTAATAAGGACTCTTCCACTGTCATAATAAATACATATGGGCCATCACCATATCTGGACCATTAAATAGACAGGGCTGCACCATGGCTAGACCCAAATAATCACATCCCAACACCAAAGAAAAGCATTGCTTTATTTGCAGATAAAACAAAAAAGGCTCAAAATTGCAAAGAATAAATAATCTGTATGCTTATTATGGGTATCAAATGCTTCTTAAATAGCACGATAACAGAAAAGAAGTATTTAGTGAATTTTGGACCAGCATAAGGTGATCCACTTGTTCCTAAAAGTTATTTGTCCTTGAGCAATCATTTGAAGTGCAGGGGCAGGAAGTTTTTTGGGGGCAATTAATTAATTTGTGCCATCGTGAATACAAGAAAAACAAGTAGCATATCCACAAATTGACTCATGTAATTTGCATGTATAAAGACTAATTATTTCTTTATTAAAAAACTATACTCCAACTCTGAAGTAGCATCGCTATGTCCTTATTTCAGCTACCCCTCACCACTAGTTCCCCACGAAGAATGCAACCATGTGAATATTACACATGCATTGTATGTACCTAATCATTTTTTACATTACAAATGGCAAAGTGAAATAAGAAACCCTCTTTTGGGACATGATTATTTGGGCCCGGATGATTCGGTGCGCCATAGTCCACGTGGAGGAAGTCTCCCCACGTAGAAATTTGTTTTGGGCAGTTGGAGAAGTTTAAGGAATCTAAGATTCTTAACTATATTTAATTTCTAACTCCTAAGAAAAGAGTTATATCTGACTTTCTTTCTTTAAGGAGATTCAATTCTGTCCCATTAAGGTATCTATCCTAATGAGGAATTTTATTTCCATACGGAGACGGGCATGTAGAAGAAGGTGTGATCACTATAAATACAAGGCTATACCATAATTTTCAGGTATTTCATTATTTTTCCAGCACTAAAGCTTAATACCTCCATTGTTAACCTTATTCAGACTGTACTTATTTTCACACCGGAGACTATCCCCAGCGGCCCAAGCCATCAAGGTTCTCCGTGTGACTTCGTTTCTGTGCAGGATTGGATGTGCTATTGGTGATTGAGATTTGAGGCATGCGGACGATTCTTGGCGTTAACACCTCGTTTACCCTAATTTCAACCTCACCCCTTAAAAGCTCAGATTGAAATCAGAAACTATAATACTGTTATTGAAGGATCTAATTTTGAAGGTTTTACCAATTTAAATATGTTCAAAAAATTCAATTTAGTTCCATGCTTCTTATATGTTATGAGATGGATATTAGTTATAAAATATAGAAAATAGTTTAAATAATTAGAACTTAGTATTTGTGGAAGTTGTTTGGTTACATGTTCTTAATTAATTGAAGTGTGTTTGGTAACATTGTTAGAAGAGATTAGGGTTGGTTTGTGTATAAATATGTAGTTTTAGATTGTAGATAGCTATCCAGATTATGAAATGAAATTATGTTTCTCTCAATATTTATCTCTCAGTCTCATTGCTTCTCATTTCTTGTTCTTCTGCCATTTCTACTTTCTTTAAAACTCTGTTTTTTCTTCTTTTTCTTTACCGGTTGATTATGAAATGATGAGAAATCTTCTCATTTCATAACAAGTGATATCAGAGCCACCCTTTCCTTGGCCCTAATTTCAGAAGTTGTCTTCTTTTTTCTAATTCGAACTTTGTACCATCTTAATCTCCCATCAATTTTAATTTTGTATTTTTTCTTCTAATTCTTTTTCTTTATCATTTTCAAACCCAAAAAACCATTAAAAATCTACACCCTATAAACTTTGATGTTATCTAATCTTGTTGCTGCTAACTTGCTGAATAAGCCACCTGGAAACCCTAGATCTTTAACAGGCAAATTTGATGTGTTCAACTACAGGGGAATATAATCAAAAGTTCTACAAGTCTCTTTTCTTCTTAATCCTTGCATTTATTTTATATTTTGTCATTTATGGGTCCAATTTGTTCTTCTTCCTCAATTTCTCAAGGCCTACATCATTTCTCCCAAATTCTTCTGTACTCTTATCCTTAGACTTCCATGTTTTTTCCTTTTGATCAATGTTTTGTCAGCAATTAAACCCAATGGCATTTTAAAACTAGAAAATCATTGTCCCCAATTCTGTAGATATATCAATTTTCTCCATCTGCGATCCTAATTTCTATCTTGTTTCAGTCCAAAATGGTTCAAAACATAGATGTTGTTTTTACGTCAATTCGCAACACAATTGATACCATGTTGGAAATTATGAATGAAAATTAGGCTTCGATTGGGTCCAACTGAGATTGTTAGGCTTAAATTCAATAGGCTCCATCAAGAAGGCTCAGTACTTGATTATATTGAAATGTTTCACAAGTTGCAATTGGTGGTTTCAAATCAGAATCAAAGGTTAACATTGATAATTTTTGTTGAGTGATTTATAAAGGAATTAAATGAAGAATTTAGAAGTTGGGTAGTTGGGTGCAAAACTTATGTCCAAAATCCCTCTCTACTGCTTATAGCCATGCTAAAATTAATTAATATTATCTTGAGTTTGTTGGAACAATCTGAAACACAACAAAAAGCCAATGTTGTGAAGGAAATGGAAGACAATAAAAGGGAACAAGATGCCGAAAAACCTTCCTTGTCCTCTAAAGATGAGAGCCTATTATGTGACTGTGGGCAAAAGTTGAGAGATAAAGATGGCCACTCGGATGTTTGTGGAGATGAAACTAGTACATGGGAAGAAGAATTCATGGTTTCTAATAAAGGAAACAAGTGCTATGATTAGGAAATTTTAGAACCAACAACTTCTAGGATGTTCACCAGTCCAATGGTGGATGATTTTTGCCAGACTTACATGTTCAAGTATGAATCTAGCCATGGAGTTTTCACAGGAACGGTCACAATATTGGATGAATTTACTTTGAAAATTAATGAGAAGAAGATAAAGGTGTCTAGCACAAGGAAGCTGGAAGAGATTCCATGGGCTGACTACAAGACTAATTATATTGCTAACATGGGTGCTAAGAAGCTTAATACTCTTATGGAATCTGAAGATAAGATGAAAGATGCGTGGGATAGCAACAACTCCAAAACTGGTAGGAATCTGAATTGAACATATTTTGAAATGGCTGGAAATATTGAAGCTTATGATACAAGTAACGTTAGAGTTCATGTTTCAATCATGATGAGTCCTTTTGAGCTGCTATTTGGCCAAAAACAAGTGTTTTTTGGATTGTCCAATTCTCTGCATATGGAAATGGGGTTGCTCCAACAAATGACTTGCAATGGGGATGGTTTGTATTCCGTACAATGGCTTTCAATTTCAGATGAGGCAAGCTTCGTATTTGATCCAGGAGGACTTTGGTAGAACATATACCACCCAATTCGTTTTCTTCAATCCTCGAGGACAAGGATTTCTTAAGGAGGGTGGAATGTTATGAGATGGGTATTAGTTATAAAATAGAGAAAATAGCTTAAATAATTAGAACTTAGTATTTGTGGTAGTTGTTTGGTTACATGTTCTTAGTTAATTGAAGGGTGTTTGGTAACATAGTTATAAGAGATTGGGGTTGGTTTGTGTATAAATACGTAGTTTCAGATTGTAGAGAGCTATCCAGATTATGAAATGAAATTGTGTTTCTCTCAATATTTCTCTCTAGTCTCATTGCTTCTCATTTCTTGTTCTTCCGCCATTTTTACTTTCTTTGAAACTCTGTTTTTTCGTCTTTTTCTTTACCGGTTGCTTATGAAATGATGAGAAATCTTCTCATTTCAAAACATTATAATCAGCTGAATCCCTGAAATTGGTAAATCCCAAATAAATTCAACAACTTCAAGGAAACCCAGAAGAAGATTTCCATAATCAATTGAGTTAATTCCTTTTGACTTGACATTTTTAAAGAATTTGTGGTTCATAATTGGTTTTCCTTCAAGTTCCCTGGTATTTCCACCTTCACATATCAATGTCCACATACATAGCCATTGCAATATCAAACTTTCCAAATAAATCCAACAATTTAAGGGAAACCAAGAAGAAGATTTCCAAAATCAATTGAGTTAATTCCCTATTAAATTTCACATTTATGAAGAATCTATGGTTTATAATTTGTTAAACCCTCAAACATAAACCAGAACAGAAAAATCAAGCTCACAAAAACTGATGCCCAAACATATAAACAGATTAAAATCACTAAAAGAAACCCATAAATACCTGATCCAAACCAGCTTCTAGTGGCTGAGCAACAAAAGTGGGGATCTCATCCATGAACTTATCAGGCTTCCCAGAATGCAAAATCCTTGTGAATCCACCCATATCCGAATTGGGTTCATCCTTAAACTTCTTAAACCAGTAGTACATAATCCTGCTCTGCCATGTATTATAAACACCATCAGAAGATGTGACTGCTGTATGAAACAGCCTCTTCTTCTCCTTTTTCGAATAATTGGGGTCTGATTTTCTATCTACAGGCAGCTTGATGATGGGGTCCCTTTGTAAAACAACAACCCCATTTGATTTTGAGGATGAAATTCGGGAAGACGGGCCTGGAAAATCTTGTCTGAGAGGAGCATTTGCTGAAATTATTATGTTGTATGTGATGAGAGCTACAGAGAAGGTAATGACTAAGGTGAAGAACAAATTCCCACAACCCATTTCTTTTTCTCTCTCAATATATTCTTTACTGTCACTACATAACAATAGCTGTATGTAAGAATTAGGATTTGAATTAGAGACGGAAAGTCGTCGAATGTAAGCTGTTAATATTCGTCAGCTGGTGCTGGGAGTGGTTGGAGAAGATGGCTGAGTTATGAAAATTATAAGATTTTTTTTTGGTTGATGTTTCTAGTGGAGGTGCTAAATGCTAATCAACACTAAATTTACAAGTCTCTCTTACAAAAACTTTTAATATTCAATTATTAGTATTAAATCAAAAAAATTGTTGTCAGTTAAATTTATGTGGATAGTAGAATTATCAACTTTTAATTATATGTTAGTCCCAATTTACGTTTTTTAATTTACTTTTAATTATCAACTTTTAATTTACTTATGAAAGTAATATGATATTTTTTTCGTTGTTTGATGAACATGTTAATTTTTTAATGGTTCAAAATTATGAGACCCCAGATTTTATGAATAAATATTTAATTTTTTATCGAAATATTTTTTTTTATTATGGTGTGGATTTGATATAATAGTTATGGGTAGTATTTATAAATTTTGTAAAGTATGCAAGTTGTCATATTATATTCGTTTGGTCGGGAAATATTCTTTTTATCGGGGAATGTTCGTACAACGACACAATCATTGGTGGACCCCACAACGGAATTATTGTCGGATTGAAAAAACGACAAAAATATTTTATTAAAAATAACGGCGGAAGTTTTACCATTGTTACTGTTGAACTACTCGGTAGTAAAAGTACAGTAATACGTGTGGTTGCATAGTAGCACACGGTATTGATTATTAATGCTTATGTGAGAAGTCACTCAGTTTGATTCAATTATTGTCAGTTAATAATATGAATTATTTAGCGATAATGACGTTTTGTTTTATTCGTATTATTAACGTAATAAAACAGAAACATCTTTTTATATAAAACAGAATACTTTATTAAAGTTATTCTATAAATATAATATATTATATTTTATTTAAAATATTTTTCTTTAAATATGGACCGTCAGATTAAAGTAATTAATCTGGACCGTTCATGGATTAGTTACTATGCATTCTATTTTTCTATAAATAGCAGCTCATTCCTTCATTATTTCTTACGAATTCACTGAACTCTAGATAGAGAAACTATAGAGAGAGAGAAGAAGAGTATTCTGCTACTTAACTACTTGCTTATTTAAGCTCTTCTTTAAAACGGTAAGGGGTGTTATTATTTCTTATTCATGAAGAGAACTGTTGTTATTCCATTTCTTATTATTCTGTTGGAATAACCTGTATACGCGGTCTACCCTATACTTGGTGACATTCTTCTATTATTCTGTTGGAACATCCTGTCTGTGTGTTTTACACCGGACCTGGTTCCGTTTTTATTATTATTCTGTTGGAACATCCTGTCTGTGTGTTTTACACCGGACCTGGTTCCATTTTTATTATTATTCTGTTGGAACATCCTGTCTGTGTGTTTTACACCGGACCTGGTTCCGTCTTGTTATTATTCTGTCGGAATATCCTGTCTGTGCGTTTACGCCGGACCTGGTTCCATTATTTATTATTCTGTCGGAATATCCTGTCTGTGCATTTACGCCGGACCTGGTTCCATTATTTATTATTCTGTTGGAATAACCTGTCTGTGCGGTCTATCGCATGCATGGTGATTTCTTTTGTTATTCCATTCTTTATTATACTCAGTTGGTTAAGTTTTGACTTCTATACTCCATTAAATTTGTGGAATATCTTTGACATTTGCGCTTCATCTAGTATCTATTCATGAAAATATTCTCCTTATCATTCTTGAATTTTACTCCACAAAGCAGTATCATGTTGACAATTTGGACGTTATTAATTCCTAGATAAATTAATTCTTGAACTTGTTTTATTGAATTCTTATATCATTGTCATCATCCTCATGTTTATAAAATGTTGAAAGTCATCTATGGCCTGTAGTGCATAGATGGACTTGGTATGATTATGACCAGGGATTATTCGGTATAATCATGACCGTAATGTTACAAATGATGTGGTAAAAGTCCTCATTGGCCCGTAGTGCATTGATGGACAGTTGTTGGCATGATCATGACCATTAATGAATATACGAATATCCTTGGCCGTAGTACAGGGGTGATTCGATGATGTGAATTATTTTATTAAGCTGAGTCTCAGCGATCACAGTGTTGAAAAACTTTTTAAATCATAAAAGATAGTAGAGTTTATTTTCTACTTGACTCTTTTAATGGATTACTTTTTTCGCTGCAGTTAAACTTGATGTCTATTATATTTTATCAGTTTAACATTGTTGAAGGCTAATGATAATTTATTCTGCATTATCTTAGTCATAATATTTCTTACTGGGCTAGTTGAGCTCACCCTTTCTTTCACTGTTCTCTTTAGGAAATGAGAACGTAGCTGGGGCAAGTCGGGAAACGGAGTGATGGTTCGAATGATAGTATTAGTTAGTAGTCCTCACTATTCTATGTAATAGCGTGTTAATAAATGTAAGGAGGACTCCTTTTGAGTATGAATACTCTCTAGAAGATAATATTTGTATTCAAACTCACAGTTTATGTTTTGTCGTATTGTACACGACAGTTGTATTAGTAAGTTGTATTTATATTTTGTACTATATATCTGACGACCCAAGATGGGTGATGTATACCTAATTTTGGGGGCGTCATAAAAATTCTTTTAACTTTTAACAGTAAAAATATTTTTAATGATTTTAATTTTTGGTACGATATATTGATCTTACTATTATCAACTATCTATTAATATATTTTCATAATTATTATTAAAATTATTAAGATCAAATAACTGATATATTGGATAGAACTGAAAAAAAATGTGTAATAGATAAAAGAGCCAAATTCCCTATTCAATAATTTTCCATGTTTTCAAGTCTTTCCCCAAGCACATTCTTTCTTCTTTTTTTTTTTTTGCTAATTATCCACGTGCACATTCTACACTTCTCATTTCTAATCCAGCTCTATATCACTCGATTTAGAGAGTGATCAGTGATGCTAGTTTCTTAGAGAGCGTTTGTTTGGAGCTGAATGGCTCAATAACTGAATCGATCAGTGTAGTTTTTTTTATCTGAATGACTGAATCGATAATATGAACGAGCTGAATGATTAAATCAGATTTTTTTAATTTTGTCATTGAGATATTTCAGACATGTCAATTATCAAAGAATTTTTTTTTTTCAGATTCAGATTCATTTATTTTTTATCAAACACCCCCTTAGTCACTTATGACTCAATTTCATGTAATAACAAATAGTAATATTTAAATATTTATTATAAACATCTTAAGAGACCTTTAACATTACTCATTTTTTATTTTATTTTTTATTTATCAAATAGTCTTAATTAGTTCCACTTGGGTAGTAGTGTTCCCCAATTTTTACTACTTTTAATAAATTTACATTCCTATTTTACTTCCAAGAATGTAAAATTAACATAAAATTTGAATGAATACATTACATATACTAATTAAAAATTAAAAATACAAATAATGAAACAAATCATAAATGCACAAGTTGAATTATTGAATATTTCATTAATTGAATAATTTGAATTACAAAGAAAGAAAATAAATGTGAAATTTGTATTCAATTGTGCAATTACAAAAAATGAATAAATGTGTAAATGTAGTTAGCATGATAAGTCCTTATCCCTTAATTTTAGCAATCAATATACATGTATGGATCACTCAAACAATTTACACACCTATGATTCTGATTCATTTTATTGACTTTTAAAAGCTAACCCCAGGTCTTGAATCACTCTAACAATTTACACACATATTTTATTTTAACTAGACTTGACCCATGGTACGTCTTCAAAACCACCTTGTCCTCAAGGTGGATAAAAATAAAGATGCCTTGCTTCCATGTCCCGGTGATGAACTTGAGCAGACCATTCATTTAATGATTTTGGTAAGCACCAAAAACTGAGAAATCTACTAATGGGATGCAAAACTCCATTTCTTTAATGATGGTTGGAGCTAGAAGATTGTACCAAGTTTTCATTCATACTGACTATATATCTTAATTATAATGCATTGCATTGCATTGCAGCAGCCTGGGAGTGGATCATCAAAATTAGTTTACATTCTGCCATTTGATTTCTATTTTCAATGCTTTGAAATGCCAAAGTTTGAAGAATTCCATCTATTAATTCCTGGATCCATCCCAACAACAAGCCATGTTCCAGTTTAATTTAATTTCTTCTTTCAAGTAACCCCCATGCATCATTAAAATTGCTTACTTTTGTTTACAAACTACATCCATGAACCAACCAACCAAATTCTTAATTGCAGTTATTGATGCATGGAGCATGTACTGGTTCAATAAGGAGATTAATAAGAAAAACATGCATGATGCACATTATATCCATGCAGCACCCTGGCATGTTCAAATAACAAGCTGCAGGTTACGTTTAAGGACATAATTAATGTCCTAACGTGTATATATATATATATATATATATATATATATATATATATATATATATATATATATATATTTATATGTTCAGAAAGAATTCCCAAAGAAGATCGATGTTTAGAGAGGCTGAATAATTTAAGTAATGTAGAGTGACAGTGCCATGTTCTCTTTGGTCTAGCACTAGAGTGAGTGAATCCTCCTAGATAAAATAATTTTCGATTAGTTGTAAACAATTTCCTTGACCAACATATATATATATATATATATATATATATATATATATATATATATATATATATATATATTCATCTGATTTAGAATATGTACTAGCTAGTATCACAAGATTGTGTGAATTTATAAGGGTGTTGAGATTTGCGCTAAACAAAATTAATGCACCCTGAGATTTTAACCACCGGTCAAAATGCACCCTCCGATTATATAAAATTTAGAAAGAAATGCCATATTTAGAAAGAAAAAGAAAATATAGCCAGAAAAATAATAATAGTATACAACTAAGTTTCAACTTACTTATAATAAAGGATAAATTAATAGTAAAATTTGAAAATAGATAATCGTAGGTGTCGTAATTGTGCACATACACGGTCGTACATTTTTTTTCCCCGGCCGTATATTTTATTTATTATGATATTTATATATCATATATATATCCTTGAAAAAAATAAAAGAAACTTATTTTTATGCATTGTACACTCATTCCAACTCCAGTTTACTCAATTTTTTAAAATGTTACGGAAAATAAATATGTTATCTTATAAATTAGTAACAAATTTAACCTCACAAAAATTGCAATTTAATCGGACTCAACAACAAAACTAACTACCCCTTCAAATTCCAACCATATATAAACCACCATTTTCCCTCCTCCCATACATTCATCCATTCTCCATCCTCTTTCTCCAATGGAAGATGAACATGAAACCTCCGCATTGAGACACCGCCGCAGGAAATCCTCATTATCCCTCTCCTGCTGCTTCCCCGTCAGCCCTTTGGACGCTTTCGACTCCTTGCACTCCTCGTTTTCATCAACGCCGCCGCACAACCACCACACGCGCCACCGTCGGACGTCGTCCATGTGGGTCAAGCCGAGGCTCGGCCGCCACCGCCGCCATGTCTCCTCAGATTTCAGCTACGATCCACTAAGCTACGCCCTCAATTTCGAGGATGAAAGTAATGCTGATGTGGAGGACTTCCCGGCGAGGACTTTTAGCTCGAGGCTGCCGCTGTCTCCGCCGCCGAGGAGGGTGGTGCCGTGCGGCGATTCCGCTGTGGAGGTGAGGAGGAGGAGGAATCTTGAGGTTCCGATGGAGATGGAGGGACTGGAGGTGTTGCGGTTGAGGAAGGTGCTGCCCGCGGTGGCTGAGGAGGGGAGGAGGAGCGTGGACGCGGCGGTTGTGTCGCCGGTTGGGGTGGCGCAGCAACCGCGGGAGATATTGGTTTAAATGTTTGTTAGGTTTGGTTTTGTGGGTTTTTAATTAAATCCTCAATTTCATGATCAACAAAAATTAAATAAAACATTTCTCTCAAATTGGTACTCCACTATATATATCGATAATTTCTAATATTTATAGTATTTTTTATTAGTAAAAATGTTTGAATCATTTTTAATTTATTTAATTAGATTAAATAAATGTGAAAGTACTTGTGCTATTGTGTTTTTCATTTTCTTGTTTGCTAATGAATTCTTGGAATTCAAATCCCCTATCCCTATGTTAAATATTATTTATTTAATTAAAAAGTTAATGTTAATTAAACAAGTTATTAAAGGAAACTCATATTTTCAAATGAAAATCGCCGATAGAGATCCTATAACGACTGTTTTTATCGCCGCTATACATCTATAACGACACTTTTTATATAAAAATATCATAAAATTATGTGAAAATATCAATTTCTTTATTAAATTACACCAAACAACATTTACATAAAGTCGGCCCGGAGATAAAATAAATAACGAGACACAAAATTTGGATTCAAATTCTTGACATTGGAGGTGAGATTATAGGTTTCATGTTTTTATGTCCTTTGCTTATTATGATTCTCTTTTTATTAAATTAATGTCATGAAAATATATTTATGTCCCAAAATTAACATCTATATTTTGATGTGCCTACATTCTGAAAATGCATTAATATTTTATGGAAAATGATATATATTATTAATATTTACATCGATTTTTTAATTGTTAGTTACGTGGATAAATATTAGTAGTAATATTTTTTGATAGATGAGTAATAACTGTGCCCCTTTTATAACTCCTATTAATATCATATATTAATAAATTTACAATTGTAACATAAATTCATGGCGGGCCCTGAGGAGGTGCAGAAGGAGCGACGGCACGTGGCCCCGAAATCTTTTTTGTGTATATGTATATAGCCTATAGGTCAAATATACTTTATATAAATATTGAAAACGTTGACATTTATTATTTTAATTAATGATGAATTTTGATATAAATTGTGTTTTATATATTGGTGCTGATAAAAAAAATTAGTATTTTTATATGCGAGAGGGCCCCTATTTTTATCTCGCACAGGCCCTCCAAATTCTTAAGATAAATTTATCGTAATACAAAGCAGAATTTTATATTCTATAATTACAAAAAATATGGTTGTTTATTTTGGTTGAAACCATAATTTGAAAATATTGTGTGAATTCTTATTGAAATAGTGCCTACCTCCACTCTAGAAAAAAAAAAAGTAGATATCATGCAGCTACATATTTGAAATAGCACAGGAGCATATTAATTTGCATGCATTGTTAGATGTCATTTTGTTTTTGGGTTGTATATGAATACCCCCCACTCCCCCCCCCCTCCCCTCCTCAAAAAAATAAATAATATAAAATAAAATTTTAGGAAGATTAATTTATCATCGATCATATTATATATATCAATCAAAGAGTAAATCACAAATGAATATTTCAAATTAAATCACTCTTTCCCCACAAAAATTTATATTATCTTTTTATACCATAAAAAAACCTATAAAATCTCAAAAAATAGTAATAAATAAAATATCAAAAAGAAGAAGAAAAGAACCCTTTTTTTTTTAATTAATTGATTTAACAAGTAATTATTTCGAGGCAGTTAGCAAGTCTGATGCGAATAGTTTATGGCTTTATGCTATAGACAATTTTAGTCAAAAGGGCCTGGCCCAATAACTATATACATTTGCTGACGGTCCAATAACTTTTTAGCATTTAGTAAAAGCCCTATCTTGGTTGGTCTGAGTATGGATAAGCTCGGATTCTATTATTAACTTTGTTCTTGAAATAATAAGCTCATCAGCTTGATCTTTACTTATGGACCGATAACCTTTCACATTTACTCATGGCCCAATAAAATACGCAATTGACTGCAGGTATTGAAGAAAGGTCCAAAAGGTAGACCCCTCCCCTTATTCTAATAAATTGGGATATATAAAAAAAAATATCAATATCCCCTACCCCAGTTAGACCCCTCGCTCTTGAAGTTACGATAAATCCCGAGTCAACTCAGTAGTCTTTGGAAAGATTTTATTTTTTATTTTTGTGAATTCGTAGTCCAAAAGTTTTTTTTCTTTTATTTTTGCGTGTCATATATAAATTTGTTTTCAATTTAGAATGACTTCTTAAATTCATAAATCAAATACATAGTATTTCTTTATTTTTATTCTTACTCCAATTAAAATGACCTACTGTAATAAATTTATTTAAAATTAAACAAATTATTATTTTTATAAATATTATTGCTCAAATATATCTCATTTAAAACTTATTTGACAAATTATTTTTAAGTTTACTCGTGATTTGCGCTCATTAAACTTGTATTAAGAAATGCACAACCAACAATTCGTTTTTTTGGTTATCGAAATTTATCTTGCATCTCATTGGGTTCTTTATTTTGTTTAATTCGCTCTTCTTCTTTTTTCATTATCCAAACATTTCAATAAAATTATTTTGAATGAAAACTTATGAGATTAACATTTAAAACGTATAAATTAATTTTGAACGAGTTAATTCAGCGATTTTCACATTAGTTTTTGATATTTTCATATGTTTGACGGTGAAAAATATCAGATTTCCTATTAAAAAGTGATAAACTTAGAAGTACTCCCAAAACTATTATTGTTCCTCATAATTCATAAGAAGTACCATTGGATCCAATTACCATGAAGTTAATTTCGTAGTAAGTTGGTCAATTGATCAACAACACGCATAGAGATATATCACCTCCCGCCCGCCTGCGTATATGTTAACTTGATGTTAACCACTCCCGTCATTCTTATACTTAAAAAAGTTGAAAACCTTTACATGTTTGTTATACTATTTTGCCTATGACACTTTCATTTCAAGCTTTTCAATCCCCCAACAAATTTTTATCCTGTCTTCACCTATTTTAAAGATCCAAACTGTAGTACTACATTGCTCAACAATCATAATTTGAATTTATTTTTTTCCCAAAACAATGCTCATACTGCCAATAATATTCTCATGCTGCCTGATAAAATAAATTGCCAAATTTCTTTCTTCATAAAAGTAGATTAGATGGGTATGTACCGTTAACATGAACAGGAAATATATCTGTTTTTTAGTGTTGGTGTCTATGAATTTTGAACTTCTTAGTACAACTACCATAAAAATCCAATGGCTTTGGCTCATCCCTCATGTCCTTTGGATTATTTCTTTTCCCTCATCAATCATATCAACTACATTAGCTGGTGTTGGTGCTGTGCTGGTGGGGTGGGGTGGGGTGAGGGTAGTTGGTGCCCTTTCATTTCTTCTTATGGACCCGCTCATTTTTCAAAATTTAATGTGTGATAAAATCACGTGTATTTATTTTGTATCGGTTAATATCTAATATGTGGTCCATGTGATAATACTAAATTACATTTTTAGGCTACACTTGCTTGCTATTGGGCAAAAACTAACTCCTCTTCTTCTTCTTCTTACTTTTGAACATTATGTTTAAGAGTTCAACTTTTATCCTATTTATTTAAGGTTTTTAGGTTGAATTGCACCTTTGTCCTACAAGTTTCACAAGGGTCTCACTTTAGTTACTCATGTTTTAGCTTTCTCAATTCCATCCTCTAAATTTATTAACGTTTCGACGTGGATTAAGTAGACCTGGAAAACGGGCCGGGCAAAAACGGCCCAGGTTTTGGCGGGCCAAAAAATATAAGCCCAAAGCCCGGGTTTTGGCGGGCGGGCCAAAGTCATTTTATGCCTGCTTTTTGGGCTTTTTTTGGGCTTAGCTCAAACAGGCTGGACCGAGCAAAAAAGGGCCGGGTTTTTGTGGATTGAAAAAATGCGGCTCAAAACCTGAGTTTTGACGGGCGGGCCGGGCCGACCCGCGGGCTTTGGACCCGTTTGTCAGGTCAAGGATTAAGGATAGTTAGAAGAAAAACTATTATGTTTAAGAGTTCAACTTCTATTTTACTCCTAATTATAACATTTTAGGTTGAACGCACCTTTGTTCACAAGAGTGTCACTTTAGTCACTCCTGTTTTAGTTTTCTCAATTTCATCATCCATTGAACTGTATACGGATATATTCGATTTTTTTTCGATTCTTATTTTTTAAAATACGAATGCAAATAAATACGAATTTTTCGATTATTATTAGAGTTCCTAAAATTAGAAATAGCATCATTTGGCACTACTCAAGGAATGCACACAACCCATGAATTTCTAGACAGTCCGATCAAATCAATCAATTTCAATTTGCTTGTATGACTTATTAATTATATTTGACAATGAGAATAGTATTTTTAGCTTACACGTTAACTATGCATAATAAAAAAAAAGAATCATACTTTAATAATTTTGGATCATATGTCTACTGCCTTGGATAGAAAATCTTGACTACTTCTTAACCTATTTATAGATATATGTATTTAAAAAAGTTTTAGGAAATAATTTTCCCTAAACACGAAGAAAAAAAAGAGGAAGAAGATACCATAAAAAAAAAGTCAACTAATTAGGTATGACACTTGGCTTGTGTTAAAGTTTGAATTTATGTCTTCTTCTCACCTATCATACTCGTGCAAAAGAGATTAAATTGTTCAAGGTTTTGAATTTATTTTACTATGAGATTTTCCTCTTTCGAGGGCTGGATTTTAAGAAAATGCACTCCATTTTTAGTAATGATATTGATCGACAAATTGTTTCAATATAGTTTTCGACCCCACATAAAATATTGGAGTAGAGTATGTCACATCAACAGTTTGTAAAATATTTATAAAATAGTTCGTGTCTGCAGCGTTACTCTTTGGTAAGATATGGAGTACATTTATGAATTTTTAAAAATTATGAAAGGTCAAAAATGGTGGACCCTAAATATTCATTTATCTTCTTTTGAGAAGTGAGTTCATCCATGTTAGTAGGATAGACAATTTAGTGGTTTTGTGGTCCAAACAAGACAAGAGGGCTCCTCTAATAATAAGTGCTAATGTGGTCCATGAAGAAAGCCTAATTTTTTGGGTAAAGGAAGAAGAGTGTTGAGTGGGCTATCTATATATTGATGCCATACAATTAAGTTTAATGAACAACCTTATCCAAAATTCACCACAAAACATGTAATATGCCAATATGGTGCAATTGGATGATATTATGCCTCTTTAATCATTTCACTTTTTTTTTTCTTATGCTCAATTAATTCTATGGTTATGCATATATTCAAGTTCATGCATTCTTTTAATCATCTACATTAATATTAAGTCCAAAAAATAATTCAATTTACTATACATCAGTATCTTCAAATATAAACTTAATCTGACAAATTATTTTTAAGTTTACTCGTGTTTTGCTTAAGCTTATATTAAGAAATGAACATCTAACAATTCATTTCATCTGTTTGGTCCTGAATTAACTCGTACACGATAGATGAAAGTATAAAAAGTAAATGAAAACTTGGAAATGAAAGCCTAAAGGAAGCCTAGGAAATTCTAAAGACAAACAAATTAGCTATAAAGCCTATGATAATTAACCATAAGCTTCTTGTTCATTTCTTTCTCATTCTTAAACGGGATTGAGAGATTAGATATGAAAAGGCAAAGAACAAACTTGACAAATCCATGTCCTATCCTATCAATATCATTACTAGATTTTGGGACTAATTCTTCCCCTTTAATTGTCACAAATTATTATTCCAAATACTGAATTGAAACCATACATAAATAACCACAAAACTACAATTTAGGAGTCGTCCATTATTATGGGTAAGGCGATCACATCGTAGTGGGGCAGTGCAATGTCACGCGCGATGGAATTGCTAAGGTTTGATTTTGACCCATGAAGATAGAATTAGGTTTGGTCAGGTCCCAAAAAAACACTACTATTCAATAGGCATTTTGCTTAGTAATGCACTCAATGAATTGGGAAATACTAACCGTACAGTATTAAATATAATATTAATTATATATTTATAATACTCTTAAATTCACGTAACTCTCTCTCATCTGTAGTATTTTCTCATAAAAAATAGTACTACATCCTCGAGAGTTCAGTAGTTAAAAGTATTACTACTAAGTTACGCTCTGACATGGGGATGTGGAATTCGATGCGAATTAACAATGGACACTTTGTAAAGTTAAATACGATGATTACTTATAGCGTAACTCCTACTACTACTACTACTACTTACGAGTCTAATGTGGCTCAGAATTTTTATCGGAAAAGAAGAAAATAAAAAAAAGATGCTCTGAATATAACAAAATAAAGATTAGGTAATCTTTTTCTTTTGCTTTGCATTTCAAGATAAAATGTCTTGTTGTGATCTTAATTATAATAACAATGCTCTTCAACATGTCCATCAAATTTTATTCGTGATTTATTTTTTTATTATTAGGAAATGATATATGAATTCTACAATATTTTATTTATTTATTTATTAAAATTTATAACATCACCGTTAACATAGATTCGGTCATAATAAATTTATACTAATATTTTTTATTTACAAGGTTCTTTTGTTGAGTCATGGAAAACGTGTGGGACCAATTATAAGCTGTACACGTGACACATACCGAATGGATAGGCGGTATAACGTCGCCGTAGATGAATAGTTGTACCAGATTCTCCACGGAACCTTTTTAAATGTGCTTCAAGGCTTCTTCAACTTACACGTGTGCGTTATTTTACTTTATTTATTTATAAAATTAGTTATAAATAAATAAAGATTATGTGACAATAATAATAATAATAATAATAATAGAACAACATATGAGACAAATAAAAAACCAGACAGACAGCAGAGTTATAATCGTTCTGCTGACATCTCCCATGTATTTGGACATGGATGGTCGAACGAAGGATAATAATAATAATAATTTAATCTTGTGCGGTGCAACTTTTGTTGATATTTAATTTTATTATTATAGGAGTACTTCGTTGTTGTTATTATTATTTTTTTCATAAAAAAAATATTTATATATATTTAAGCGTACGTACCCATAGCTTAGCATAAATTACTGTTCTGAAGTAAATTAGTAATAAGTAATCATGTTATGAATAAAAGTAATGTATTAAGAAAAATTCCTGATTTTGCACTAATCTCAACTTTATTAACCGTGTTGCTCAACTGACAAAAGAAACCATATAATTCGATATTCGTGTAATAATACCAAAAAAATATGGGAAGATTACGCGATATTTATAAATAAAGTATTATATATATATATATATATATATATATATATATATATATATATGGGGTAATATGGTCATACACAGATGTGTATGTTTTATTCGTACACAGCCTGTTAAAATTATGTCATTTTTGCATATTTATTTTTTAAAAAAAAACAGTTTCTCTTCTTCTAAATCAGAAATCAAAAACAAGTTTGTCAAAACTATCCTAAATTATAAATCAAAAACAAATATGTCAAAACGACGCAGTTTTGACAAACTGTGCATAAATAAAACATACACAAATGTGTATGACTATTATTCTCATATATATAGAGAGAGAAGATCAAGAACATTTCCATTATCTAGCATTCCTCCTTAAATATTAATTTTTTATTAAAATTACGTCGTTTTAGAGTTTCTTTTAAAAAACAAATAGTACCGCGGATGATATTTTTATAAATAAAAAGAAAGTAAGTGAGAAAATAGAGCTGAAAACAATAAAATCGGAAAATAAAAATATTCAAATAGATACTTGAAATTGGTTGAAAAAGACGAACCAACCACGTCAATTTCACAATTTTTTTGATAAAGTAAAGAAAAAAAGCATACATATCATTAGTAAGAATACTACTTATGCGAATAAGGAAATATATATATATATATATATATATATATATATATATATATATATATATATATATAATTGTGTCTTTGACATTAATTGCTTAGGTTAAATGAATCAAGCTAAACTAAATTAAGTTGTTAATAATATGAATAATCGGATATCAAATCGTTATGGGGGGATTAGACAAAATAGAGTGGACAAGTCCATCATATTCACCCAACCACCTCTTTAAATATCTTTTCTACATTGCTCCTTTGAGTTTTCTTTAATACTCTGTTTCTGAGTTTTGAACAAAAAAAAAAAGAATAGAAAATTTAAATTAGAACAGAAAAGAAAAATATAGAAAACTTGAAATTTTTCTTTGTGTTGTTTATGAGTTTTTAATAAAAAAGAATAAAAAATTTAAAATTGAGAATATGAGTTGTAATTTAAAATTTATTATATTAAAAATTGAGGATAATATGTGAATTATAAAAATATTACTTATTCCAATTTCTATTCCGTCCAAATCAGACCAATTTTGGACGAAAAACTTTGGTAGGAAAAGTGGCCAAGTTTTCTATATATTTCTTTTCTTTTCCGTTTAATAAAAAACTCAGAAACATAAGAATTGGAAAGAAAACTTAAATTTTTCGTCTATTTCTTTTTTTTTTCTGTCCATTTTAAAACTCAGAAACAGAGCGTAAATGCCTCAATAGAGGGAGGGGAATTATGTGATGGGATGCCAGTGCAATGTTGTGCATTAGTCCCATTACGTAGGGCCGTAGGGGACGGACGGACGGACAGTCTCTCTGTCAAATTATTTTGTGCCTATGTATAATATGGAACCGGTTAGCATGAAGTTTATTTTTTGGTAAGTTGATTAATTAATTAATAGAATATTGACACACAGATTCTCGTCTGCGCGTCAGCACTCTATTAGCCAATTAATCAATTTATCCAAAAATAAACTTCATATGCATGTGATACCATTTCACCATATTTTAAATTGATTTCAATATATATAATTTTAATTGATACAATTATTATTATAATTGTATAGTATATAATTTCATTCTAAATTTTTATGAGTTATACCAATTTTAAAGTTTAATATGTCGTCGTTTGACCTTAAAAGTCAAATTATATTTCTAATTTTGGAACAGAGAAAGTATTAGGTTTAATTTTTCAAAATTAATTTAAGATACTTTAAATTTAAAATTATTGTGATTTATTTTATTTTTAAGAATAATAAATTTTGTAATTAGTAATATTTTTTTTAGATAATTACAGTTTTTTCATGATCGTATAACTTAACATTAAATGTATTTAGGTTTACGTCCGCAGTCCGTAGTATCTATGTTTGATGTCAGTGAGAGTCGTACTCAAGACATTCGGGTTTACGACAGATTATAAGTTTTCCCTTAAAGCACTGAACATAACGGCGAGATTATCTATCTAATATTTTGAATCTGATAGAGTATTTAATCTCTCGCTCCTCGCTCCTCGCTCCTCTCTCCTCGCTCCTCGCTCCTCTCTCCTCTCTCCTCTCTCCTCGCTAGGGTTAAAATATATCTCTTTAGTATGTTATTTTTAGTTGTCTTTGGGTTTATATATTTTTGACCTGTTAGTTGGTTGAATCTAAGCGAGTCTAAATGTGTATTTGATAGTTAATAACAAGGAAATTAAGCGAGAATCTTTAAGTAGAAATTATTTATAACGTTTTAATTATGTCCAAAGTATGGCATGTGAAAATAGGTACATAGTTATTCATTTGTAAAATTAACTTTTTCTTATACCCATAAAGAAAAATGAAAACTACTATTTGTTATATTACCATAAGTGGTGCAGTTTAAATTACTTGGAGAATTAAAACAAAAGTTTGGAAAGATCGGGTGCGAGTTCGCGTTGCAAACACACGTGTTTATTCTTGTTAGGAATTTTGCCCGAGTCATGAGTAATTTTTAGAATGACACAGAATAGCTTCGTACGGTATTAATATGTGAATAGCTATCACAGTGAATCGTACAGACTTAGACATATATTCAGAAAATATATTATTCGGATATGATTAACATGAAATTTATTTTTTGATAAGTTGATCAATTGACCAATAGAATGCTGACACACATGAAACCTCGTCTATGTGTCAGCTGTGACGCCCCCAAAACAGGTATACATCACCCATTCTGAGTCGCCAAATACATGGTACAAAAACAAATACAACCTCAGTAATACAATTGTTGTGCAAAATACGACTACACATATACTGTGAGTTTGAATACAAATAGAGAGTATAAAAACTCAAAAGGAGTCCTCATTACAATTATTGATACACTATTTTACAAAAATAGTGAAGACTGCTAAACAACTTTCTAAAACCGTCACTCCATACCCCTGCTAGTTCCTCCTATACTATCTCCTCCTGAGAAGAAAATGGAACAAAAAGGGTGAGCTTAACTAGCCCAGTAAGGAATATTATGACTAATGTTGTGTTTGATAAATTTAAAAATTAAGATCTGAATGATTATGATATCTTAATAAATTAGATCATCTGAATGGTTATGAGGTCTGAATCTAAAAAATTATTTGATAACAAAAAAGTAAGTTGTCTCTTAATGACACTATTTTACCATTTTAAAGGGTAAAATTTTATTTAATAATTTTAAATATTCAATTTAATAAAAATGAGTGCATAATATTGTTGAATATATTTATATAAAAAAAATTATTAAAAAAATTTCATTAAGAGGTACCTCTTAATTATTAAGATTTCATTTTCTGTCTTACCGATTAAGAGGTATTCAGAGGTAACAAAAAATAAAACAAACAGCATCATGCCTCTTAGCGAATAAGAGGCAATCCATTAAGAGGCAATCAGATGTAAACAAACAGCACCTAAGATAATATACAACAAATTATTGTTAGTCTTCAACAGGAAAAATCTGATAAAATATAATAGACAACAAATTTTAGATCAACAACTGCAGCGAAAACAACAATCTATTAGAAGAGTCATGTAGAAAAAGAATTCTACTATCTTCTAAGATTTAAAAGTCCATCATCAATATTTTATCCTTGTAACATCAATCAATATACATCTTGAATCAAATATTCATCTTTGCACTACAAGCCAAAGATATTCATTTGTATCACCAGTTGGTTATGTTCATCTCAACACCTGTTCATCTTTGCACTACATGCCAAATATATTCATCAGGTAATTATACATCTTTGCACTACAGGCCAATGATATTCAGTAGTATCATCATTTAGGACTGAGGATGATGAAAAATATTTTAAAGAAAACGAATCCAGTGAGATAAAAGAACAAATAATAGGGATTCGTATTACAGTTTATCCAAGTTCAATAATACTCCGAAATAACCAATTTTGAAGCAGAATTCAAAAATAAAGATCAAAACATGGATACAATCAAAGATAGTAACCATAATAGCCATATTGGATAAAAAGAAGAAAATTTTATTTTTCGGTGAATAGTGCCGTATTCGTGAATAGTGTCGTATTCGTGAATAGTGCCGTATACATGAATAGTAACCCCGACACAAAAATTTTTAAATTTAATAAAAAGTTCAAACCAATATTTCGACATGATATTGAAAGAAATAATATCATTTACGAAGAAAATAACATCCCTTACCTCAAAATATCAGTACTTCTGATCGGAATATCGGTATAAGGCTGAAGGAAACTTGCACTGATGAATAGAAACTCACAGTATTTGTATGAATACTGTCTAGTTGACAATATTTGTATTTAAACTCACAGTATGTATTGTCGTATTTTGCACGATAATTGTATTATTGAAGTTGTAGTTTGCTTTCTGTACCATGTATTTGGCGACTCAGAATGGGTGTTGTATACCTATTTTGGGGGCGTCACAGTAAGTACTGTAACAATTATTGAGTAGTGTCTTCCTTCGTAAGAATCAATAATTCAAAAATACTGTGCAATCCGTGTGCTACTGTGCAACCACACGTATTACTGTATTTTAACCACCGGGTATTCAAACAGTGTTAACGGTAACAACTATGTCGTTATTTATAAAAACTCAATTTTTGTCGTTATCTTCATCCAACCGTTTTTCGTTATGGGACCCACAAACAGCTGTGCCGTCGTACGAATATTCCCCGACAGAAAGAATATTCCACGACCAAATGAATATTCCCCGACAAAATGAATATTTTATAACCACTTGTTTATTTTGCAAAATTTGCACATTTCACCCATAACCAAAATATTATATCAAATTAACACCTCATTATTCACTATAATAATTAGAGAAAATTTGATTTTATTCATTAAAAAGTTGCGGTCTTACAACCTCGCCTCCTTATAAAATTTCGTCCTCGAAATTGACGTACGTATCTGGTGTTTCGAAAATGTGGGGATACCTCGCTTTCATTTCTGATTCTAACTCCCAGGTCATTTCTTCAATAACATGGTTTCTCCACAAAATCTTAACTTGTGGTATAACCTTCGTGCGTAGGACATGCTCTTTCCTATCCAAGATCTTAACAGGTACCTCCTCGTACGTTAAATCTTCGGCTATCTCGTTTGGTTCTAACTCAATAATGTGGTTCGGGTCTTTAACATATTTACAAAGCATAGATATGTGAAAAATATTATGAACACGAGACATACTTGGAGGTAATCCGAGTCTATAGGCCACATTTCTTATTCGGTCAAGAATTTCAAATGGACCAACAAATCGTGGATTGAGCTTTCCTCTCTTCTCAAATCTTGTAATTCCCTTCCATGGTGCAACACGTAACAATACATGATCCTCAATATTAAATTCCACGTCCTTCCAATGAAGATCCGCATAACTCTTTTGTCGATCATGTGCCGTTTGTATACGTTGTCGAATCGTTTGGATCTTCTCTGTAGTCATTCGTTCCAACTCTGGTCCCAACAATGTTGCTTCACCCACCTCATCCCAACATACTGGAGAACGACATTTTCTTCCATACAATGCCTCGAATGGAGCCACACCTATACTTGCCTGATAACTGTTGTTGTAGGAGAATTCCACCAATGGTAGGTACTTGTCCCAACTCCCTTTGAAATCTAGGACACAGAGTCTTAATAGATCTTCAAGAGTTTGAATAGTCCTCTCTGATTGTCCGTCCGTTTGAGGATGGTATGCCGAACTGAGTCGTAAATCCGTGCCCATAGCTTTCTGCAAGCTAACCCAAAATCGTGAAGTGAATCTTGGGTCACGATCCGAAACTATGGATACTGGCATGCCATGCAATCTTACAATCTCATTTACTTACATACTAGCAAGACGTTCACGGGAATAAGTCTCATATATAGGCAAGAAATGGGCAGACTTGATTAATCTATCAACAATAACCCAAATCGCATCTATGCCTTGAGAAACCTTGGGAAGACTCGTAACGAAATCCATGGATATTATGAAGTATTATTGATCTTGGATAAACTGTTATACGAATCCCTAATAATTGTCCTTCTATCTCACTGGATTCGTTCTCTTTAAGATATTTTTCATCATCCTCAGTCCTAAATGATGATATTACTGAATATCTTTGGCCTGTAGTGCAAAGATGTATGATTACTTGATGAATATCTTTGGCCTGTAGTGCAAAGATGAACAGGTGTTTAGATGAACATGACCGATTGGTGATACAAATGAATATCTTTGGCCTGTAGTGCAAAGATGAATATTTGGATAAAGATAATTATTAATTGATGTTACAGGGATAAAATATTGATGATGGACTTTTAAATCTTAGAAGATAGTAGAATTCTTTCTCTACTTGACTCTTCTAATGGTTTGCTGTTTCCGCTGCAGTTGTTGATCTAAAACTTGTTGTCGATTATATTCTATCAGATTTTTCTCTGTTGAATACTAATGATAATTTGTTGTATATTATCTTAGTCATAATATTCTTTACTGGGCTAGTTGAGCTCACCCTTTTCCTTTTGGTTCCATTTTTCTTCTCAGGAGGTGAGAACATAGCAGGATCTAGTCGGGGTATGGAGTGATGGTTCTAGAAAGATATTTTAGCAGTCCTCACTATTTCTGTAAAATAGTGTTTGAATAATTGTAATGAGGATTTATTGAGTATGAATACTGTCTAGATGACAATATTTGTATTTAAACTCACAGTATGTGTTGTCGTATTTTGCACGACAATTGTATTATTGAAGTTGTAGTTTGCTTTCTGTACCATGTACTTGGCGACTCAGAATGAGTGTTGTATACCTATTTTGGGGGCGTCACAGTAAGTACTGTAATAATTATTGAGTAGTGCCTTCCTTCGTAAGAATCAATAATTCAAAAATACTGTGCAATCCGTGTGCTACTGTGCAACCACACGTATTACTGTATTTTAACCACCGGGTATTCAATAGTGTTAATGGTAACAACTATGTCGTTATTTATAAAAACTCAATTTTTGTCATTATCTTCATCCAACCGTTTTTCGTTATGGGACCCACAAACAGCTGTGCCGTCGTACGAATATTCCCCGACAGAAAGAATATTCCACGACCAAATGAATATTCCCCGACAAAATGAATATTTTATAACCACTTGTTTATTTTGTAAAATTTGCACATTTCACCCATAACCAAAATATTATATCAAATTAACACCTCATTATTCACTATAATAATTAGAGAAAATTTGATTTTATTCATTAAAAAGTTGCGGTCTTACAACCTCGCCTCCTTATAAAATTTCGTCCTCGAAATTGACGTACGTATCTGGTGTTTCGAAAATGTGGGGATACCTCGCTTTCATTTCTGATTCTAACTCCCAGGTCATTTCTTCAATAACATGGTTTCTCCACAAAATCTTAACTTGTGGTATAACCTTCGTGCGTAGGACATGCTCTTTCCTATCCAAGATCTTAACAGGTACCTCCTCGTACGTTAAATCTTCGGCTATCTCGTTTGGTTCTAACTCAATAATGTGGTTCGGGTCTTTAACATATTTACAAAACATATATATGTGAAAAATATTATGAACACGAGACATACTTGGAGGTAATCCGAGTCTATAGGCCACATTTCTTATTCGGTCAAGAATTTCAAATGGACCAACAAATCGTGGATTGAGCTTTCCTCTCTTCTCAAATCTTGTAATTCCCTTCCATGGTGCAACACGTAACAATACATGATCCTCAATATTAAATTCCACGTCCTTCCAATGAAGATCCGCATAACTCTTTTGTCGATCATGTGCCGTTTGTATACGTTGTCGAATCGTTTGGATCTTCTCTGTAGTCATTCGTTCCAACTCTGGTCCCAACAATGTTGCTTCACCCACCTCATCCCAGCATACTGGAGAACGACATTTTCTTCCATACAATGCCTCGAATGGAGCCACACCTATACTTGCCTGATAACTGTTGTTGTAGGAGAATTCCACCAATGGTAGGTACTTGTCCCAACTCCCTTTGAAATCTAGGACACAGAGTCTTAATAGATCTTCAAGAGTTTGAATAGTCCTCTCTGATTGTCCGTCCGTTTGAGGATGGTATGCCGAACTGAATCGTAAATCCGTGCCCATAGCTTTCTGCAAGCTAACCCAAAATCGTGAAGTGAATCTTGGGTCACGATCCGAAACTATGGATACTGGCATGCCATGCAATCTTACAATCTCATTTACTTACATACTAGCAAGACGTTCACGGGAATAAGTCTCATGTATAGGCAAGAAATGGGCAGACTTGATTAATCTATCAACAATAACCCAAATCGCATCTATGCCTTGAGAAACCTTGGGAAGACTCGTAACGAAATCCATGGATATTATGAAGTATTATTGATCTTGGATAAACTGTTATACGAATCCCTAATAATTGTCCTTCTATCTCACTGGATTCGTTCTCTTTAAGATATTTTTCATCATCCTCAGTCCTAAATGATGATATTACTGAATATCTTTGGCCTGTAGTGCAAAGATGTATGATTACTTGATGAATATCTTTGGCCTGTAGTGGAAAGATGAACAGGTGTTTAGATGAACATGACCGACTGGTGCCTGTAGTGCAAAGATGAATATTTGGATAAAGATGATTATTAATTGATGTTACAGGGATAAAATATTGATGATGGACTTTTAAATCTTAGAAGATAGTAGAATTCTTTCTCTACTTGACTCTTCTAATGGTTTGCTGTTTCCGCTGCAGTTGCTGATCTAAAACTTGTTGTCGATTATATTCTATCAGATTTTTCTCTGTTGAATACTAATGATAATTTGTTGTATATTATCTTAGTCATAATATTCTTTACTGGGCTAGTTGAGCTCACCCTTTTCCTTTTTGTTCCATTTTTCTTCTCAGGAGGTGAGAACATAGCAGGATCTAGTCGGGGTATGGAGTGATGGTTCTAGAAAAGATGTTTTAGCAGTCCTCACTATTTCTGTAAAATAGTGTTTGAATAATTGTAATGAGGATTTATTGAGTATGAATACTGTCTAGATGACAATATTTGTATTTAAACTCACAGTATGTGTTGTCGTATTTTGCACGACAATTGTATTATTGAAGTTGTAGTTTGCTTTCTGTACCATGTATTTGGCGACTCAGAATGGGTGTTGTATACCTATTTTGGGGGCGAAACAGAAAGTACTGTAACAATTATTGAGCAGTGCCTTCCTTCGTAAGAATCAATAATTCAAAAATACTGTGCAATCCGTGTGCTACTGTGCAACCACACGTATTACTGTATTTTAACCACCGGGTATTCAATAGTGTTAACGGTAACAACTATGTCGTTATTTATAAAAACTCAATTTTTGTCGTTATCTTCATCCAACCGTTTTTCGTTATGGGACCCACAAACAGCTGTGCCGTCGTACGAATATTTCCCGACAGAAAGAATATTCCACGACCAAATGAATATTCCCCGACAAAATGAATATTTTATAACCACTTGTTTATTTTGCAAAATTTGCACATTTCACCCATAACCAAAATATTATATCAAATTAACACCTCATTATTCACTATAATAATTAGAGAAAATTTGATTTTATTCATTAAAAAGTTGCGGTCTTACAACCTCGCCTCCTTATAAAATTTCGTTCTCGAAATTGACGTACGTATCTGGTGTTTCAAAAATGTGGGGATACCTCGCTTTCATTTCTGATTCCAACTCCCAGGTCATTTCTTCAATAACATGGTTTCTCCACAAAATCTTAACTTGTGGTATAACCTTCGTGCGTAGGACATGCTCTTTCCTATCCAAGATCTTAACAGGTACCTCCTCGTACGTTAAATCTTCTGCTATCTCGTTTGGTTCTAACTCAATAATGTGGTTCGGGTCTTTAACATATTTACAAAGCATAGATATGTGAAAAATATTATGAACACGAGACATACTTGGAGGTAATCCGAGTCTATAGGCCACATTTCTTATTCGGTCAATAATTTCAAATGGACCAACAAATCGTGGATTGAGCTTTCCTCTCTTCTCAAATCTTGTAATTCCCTTCCATGGTGCAACACGTAACAATACATGATCCTCAATATTAAATTCCACGTCCTTCCAATGAAGATTCGCATAACACTTTTGTCGATCATGTGCCGTTTGTATACGTTGTCGAATCGTTTGGATCTTCTCTGTAGTCATTCGTTCCAACTCTGGTCCCAACAATGTTGCTTCACTGGAGAACGACATTTTCTTCCATACAATGCCTCGAATGGAGCCACACCTATACTTGCCTGATAACTGTTGTTGTAGGAGAATTCCACCAATGGTAGGTACTTGTCCCAACTCCCTTTGAAATCTAGGACACAGAGTCTTAATAGATCTTCAAGAGTTTGAATAGTCCTCTCTGATTGTCCGTCCGTTTGAGGATGGTATGCCGAACTGAATCGTAAATCCGTGCCCATAGCTTTCTGCAAGCTAACCCAAAATCGTGAAGTGAATCTTGGGTCACGATCCAAAACTATGGATACTGGCATGCCATGCAATCTTACAATCTCATTTACTTACATACTAGCAAGACGTTCACGGGAATAAGTCTCATGTATAGGCAAGAAATGGGCAGACTTGGTTAATCTATCAACAATAACCCAAATCGCATCTATGCCTTGAGAAACCTTGGGAAGACTCGTAACGAAATCCATGGATATTATGAAGTATTATTGATCTTGGATAAACTGTTATACGAATCCCTAATAATTGTCCTTCTATCTCACTGGATTCGTTCTCTTTAAGATATTTTTCATCATCCTCAGTCCTAAATGATGATATTACTGAATATCTTTGGCCTGTAGTGCAAAGATGTATGATTACTTGATGAATATCTTTGGCCTGTAGTGCAAAGATGAACAGGTGTTGAGATGAACATGACCGACTGGTGATACAAATGAATATCTTTGGCCTGTAGTGCAAAGATGAATATTTGGATAAAGATGATTATTAATTGATGTTACAGGGATAAAATATTGATGATGGACTTTTAAATCTTAGAAGATAGTAGAATTCTTTCTCTACTTGACTCTTCTAATGGTTTGCTATTTCCGCTACAGTTGTTGATCTAAAACGTGTTGTCGATTATATTCTATCAGATTTTTCTCTGTTGAATACTAATGATAATTTGTTTTATATTATCTTAGTCATAATATTCTTTACTGGGCTAGTTGAGCTCACCCTTTTCCTTTTTGTTCCATTTTTCTTCTCAGGAGGTGAGAACATAGCAGGATCTAGTCGGGGTATGGAGTGATGGTTCTAGAAAGATGTTTTAGCAGTCCTCACTATTTCTGTAAAATAGTGTTTGAATAATTGTAATGAGGATTTATTGAGTATGAATACTGTCTAGATGACAATATTTATATTTAAACTCACAGTATGTGTTGTCGTATTTTGCACGACAATTGTATTATTGAAGTTGTAGTTTGCTTTCTGTACCATGTATTTGGCGACTAAGAATGAGTGTTGTATACCTATTTTGGGGGCGTCACAGTAAGTACTGTAACAATTATTGAGTAGTGCCTTCCTTCGTAAGAATCAATAATTCAAAAATACTGTGCAATCCGTGTGCTACTGTGCAACCACACGTATTACTGTATTTTAACCACCGGGTATTCAAACAGTGTTAACGGTAACAACTATGTCGTTATTTATAAAAACTCAATTTTTGTCGTTATCTTCATCCAACCGTTTTTCGTTATGGGACCCACAAACAGCTGTGCCGTCGTACGAATATTCCCCGACAGAAAGAATATTCCACGACCAAATGAATATTCCCCGACAAAATGAATATTTTATAACCACTTGTTTATTTTGCAAAATTTGCACATTTCACCCATAACCAAAATATTATATCAAATTAACACCTCATTATTCACTATAATAATTAGAGAAAATTTGATTTTATTCATTAAAAAGTTGCGGTCTTACAACCTCGCCTCCTTATAAAATTTCGTTCTCGAAATTGACGTACGTATCTGGTGTTTCAAAAATGTGGGGATACCTCGCTTTCATTTCTGATTCCAACTCCCAGGTCATTTCTTCAATAACATGGTTTCTCCATAAAACCTTAACTTGTGGTATAACCTTCGTGCGTAGGACATGCTCTTTCCTATCCAAGATCTTAACAGGTACCTCCTCGTACGTTAAATCTTCGGCTATCTCGTTTGGTTCTAACTCAATAATGTGGTTCGGGTCTTTAACATATTTACAAAGCATAGATATGTGAAAAATATTATGAACACGAGACATACTTGGAGGTAATCCGAGTCTATAGGCCACATTTCTTATTCGGTCAATAATTTCAAATGGACCAACAAATCGTGGATTGAGCTTTCCTCCCTTCTCAAATCTTGTAATTCCCTTCCATGGTGCAACACGTAACAATACATGATCCTCAATATTAAATTCCACGTCCTTCTAATGAAGTTCCGCATAACACTTTTGTCGATCATGTGCCGTTTGTATACGTTGTCGAATCGTTTGGATCTTCTCTGTAGTCATTCGTTCCAACTCTGGTCCCAACAATGTTGCTTCACCCACCTCATCCCAGCATACTGGAGAACGACATTTTCTTCCATACAATGCCTCGAATGGAGCCACACCTATACTTGCCTGATAACTGTTGTTGTAGGAGAATTCCACCAATGGTAGGTACTTGTCCCAACTCCCTTTGAAATCTAGGACACAGAGTCTTAATAGATCTTCAAGAGTTTGAATAGTCCTCTCTGATTGTCCGTCCGTTTGAGGATGGTATGCCGAACTGAATCGTAAATCCGTGCCCATAGCTTTCTGCAAGCTAACCCAAAATCGTGAAGTGAATCTTGGGTCACGATCCAAAACTATGGATACTGGCATGCCATGCAATCTTACAATCTCATTTACTTACATACTAGCAAGACGTTCACGGGAATAAGTCTCATATATAGGCAAGAAATGGGCAGACTTGGTTAATCTATCAACAATAACCCAAATCGCATCTATGCCTTGAGAAACCTTGGGAAGACTCGTAACGAAATCCATGGATATTATGAAGTATTATTGATCTTGGATAAACTGTTATACGAATCCCTAATAATTGTCCTTCTATCTCACTGGATTCGTTCTCTTTAAGATATTTTTCATCATCCTCAGTCCTAAATGATGATATTACTGAATATCTTTGGCCTGTAGTGCAAAGATGTATGATTACTTGATGAATATCTTTGGCCTGTAGTGCAAAGATGAACAGGTGTTGAGATGAACATGACCGACTGGTGATACAAATGAATATCTTTGGCCTGTAGTGCAAAGATGAATATTTGGATAAAGATGATTATTAATTGATGTTACAGGGATAAAATATTGATGATGGACTTTTAAATCTTAGAAGATAGTAGAATTCTTTCTCTACTTGACTCTTCTAATGGTTTGCTGTTTCCGCTGCAGTTGTTGATCTAAAACTTGTTGTCGATTATATTCTATCAGATTTTTCTCTGTTGTACTAATGATAATTTGTTGTATATTATCTTAGTCATAATATTTTTTACTGGGCTAGTTGAGCTCACCCTTTTCCTTTTTGTTCCATTTTTCTTCTCAGGAGGTGAGAACATAGCAGGATCTAGTCGGGGTATGGAGTGATGGTTCTAGAAAGATATTTTAGCAGTCCTCACTATTTCTGTAAAATAGTGTTTGAATAATTGTAATGAGGATTTATTGAGTATGAATACTGTCTAGATGACAATATTTGTATTTAAACTCACAGTATGTGTTGTCGTATTTTGCACGATAATTGTATTATTGAAGTTGTAGTTTGCTTTCTGTACAATGTATTTGGCGACTCAGAATGGGTGTTGTATACCTATTTTGGGGGCGAAACAGAAAGTACTGTAACAATTATTGAGCAGTGCCTTCCTTCGTAAGAATCAATAATTCAAAAATACTGTGCAATCCGTGTGCTACTGTGCAACCACACGTATTACTGTATTTTAACCACCGGGTATTCAATAGTGTTAACGGTAACAACTATGTCGTTATTTATAAAAACTCAATTTTTGTCGTTATCTTCATCCAACCGTTTTTCGTTATGGGACCCACAAACAGCTGTGCCGTCGTACGAATATTCCCCGACAGAAAAGAATATTCCACGACCAAATGAATATTCCCCGACAAAATGAATATTTTATAACCACTTGTTTATTTTGCAAAATTTGCACATTTCACCCATAACCAAAATATTATATCAAATTAACACCTCATTATTCACTATAATAATTAGAGAAAATTTGATTTTATTCATTAAAAAGTTGCGGTCTTACAACCTCGCCTCCTTATAAAATTTCGTCCTCGAAATTGACGTACGTATCTGGTGTTTCGAAAATGTGGGGATACCTCGCTTTCATTTCTGATTCTAACTCCCAGGTCATTTCTTCAATAACATGGTTTCTCCACAAAACCTTAACTTGTGGTATAACCTTCGTGCGTAAGACATGCTGTTTCCTATCCAAGATCTTAACAGGTACCTCCTCGTACGTTAAATCTTCGGCTCTCTCATTTAGTTCTAACCCAATAATGTGGTTCTGGTCTTTAACATATTTACAAAGCATAGATATGTGAAAAAATTTATGAACACGAGACATACTTGGAGGTAATCCGAGTCTATAGGCCACATTTCTTATTCGGTCAAGAATTTCAAATGGACCAACAAATCGTGGATTGAGCTTTCCTCTCTTCTCAAATCTTGTAATTCCCTTCCATGGTGCAACACGTAACAATACATGATCCTCAATATTAAATTCCACGTCCTTCCAATGAAGATCCGCATAACTCTTTTGTCGATCATGTGCCGTTTGTATACGTTGTCGAATCGTTTGGATCTTCTCTGTAGTCATTCGTTCCAACTCTGGTCCCAACAATGTTGCTTCACCCACCTCATCCCAGCATACTGGAGAACGATATTTTCTTCCATACAATGCCTCGAATGGAGCCACACCTATACTTGCCTGATAACTGTTGTTGTAGGAGAATTCCACCAATGGTAGGTACTTGTCCCAACTCCCTTTGAAATCTAGGACACAGAGTCTTAATAGATCTTCAAGAGTTTGAATAGTCCTCTCTGATTGTCCGTCCGTTTGAGGATGGTATGCCGAACTGAATCGTAAATCCGTGCCCATAGCTTTCTGCAAGCTAACCCAAAATCGTGAAGTGAATCTTGGGTCACGATCCGAAACTATGGATATAGGCATGCCATGCAATCTTACAATCTCATTTACTTACATACTAGCAAGACGTTCACGGGAATAAGTCTCATGTATAGGCAAGAAATGGGCAGACTTGGTTAATCTATCAACAATAACTCAAATCGCATCTATGTCTTGAGAAACCTTGGGAAGACTCGTAACGAAATCCATGGATATTATGAAGTATTATTGATCTTGGATAAACTGTTATACGAATCCCTAATAATTGTCCTTCTATCTCACTGGATTCGTTCTCTTTAAGATATTTTTCATCATCCTCAGTCCTAAATGATGATATTACTGAATATCTTTGGCCTGTAGTGCAAAGATGTATGATTACTTGATGAATATCTTTGGCCTGTAGTGCAAAGATGAACAGATGTTGAGATGAACATGACCGACTGGTGATACAAATGAATATCTTTGGCCTGTAGTGCAAAGATGAATATTTGGATAAAGATGATTATTAATTGATGTTACAGGGATAAAATATTGATGATGGACTTTTAAATCTTAGAAGATAGTAGAATTCTTTCTCTACTTGACTCTTCTAATGGTTTGCTGTTTCCGCTGCAGTTGTTGATCTAAAACTTGTTGTAGATTATATTCTATCAGATTTTTCTCTGTTGAATACTAATGATAATTTGTTGTATATTATCTTAGTCATAATATTCTTTACTGGGCTAGTTGAGCTCACCCTTTTCCTTTTTGTTCCATTTTTCTTCTCAGGAGGTGAGAACATAGCAGGATCTAGTCGGGGTATGGAGTGATGGTTCTAGAAAGATGTTTTAGCAGTCCTCACTATTTCTGTAAAATAGTGTTTGAATAATTGTAATGAGGATTTATTGAGTATGAATACTGTCTAGATGACAATATTTGTTGTAAGACCCCGAATTTTATGAAATAAAAGTATTCAATTTTTCTTATAATTACTATTCAGTAAATGGTTAAATTGATAAAAGTTTAAAGTTATGAGTGAAATATGATTTTTTTTCAAAATAAGCAAGTGGTTATAAAATAATCATTGTTGTCGGGGAATATTCGTTTGGTCGTGGAATATTCTTTCTGTCGGGGAATATTCGTACGACGGCGCAGCCATTTGTGGGCCCCATAACAGAATAACTGTCGGATGAAGAAAACGACAAATTTGGGTTTTTACAAATAACGACGTAGTTGTTACCGTTAACACTGTTGGAATACCCGTTGGTTAAAATACAGTAATACGCGTTATTGCACAGTAGCACACGGTATTGCACAGTATTTTTAAAATTATTGATTCTTACGTAAGAAGGCACTACTCAATAATTGTTACAGTAATTACTGTTCAATATTTTACTTTATTGATTCAATAATTGCTGCGTTGATATTTTATATTATTTTTGTTTCAATAATTGTTGCTGCACAGTATTTTCTATTATCAGATCAATAATTCATATTATTTGAATAATATTATTAGATAACATTATTGGCAATGTCTAGAAAGTTTTGTCTAAGGAGAGGTTTGGTCATCTAATTGCGCGCTAGTAAGGAGAAATCCTTATTGAAAAGCCCCCTCTTTCCTGAGAACGGCCTAGTTGTCATAAATGTGATTCTGTAATATTATTTGTGAATAATTAATTATTGATTCATATGATAAGAAAATATTTATTTTATGTGGATATAAATGAGGGATATATTTTTGTGGTTAAAATTGAAGGAGTTAATGTTGAGGTTTTTATCAGTATTTTTGTCGGAATGGAGGTATTAAAAATCAGGGTTTTTGAGATATTTTGCGGGGGTTATAATTTTTAATCCGACCGTTGGATCGTAGTAATTTTTGGATATGTTATACATATATAAGTTGAGTATATGCCCACAAATTTTGAACCGTTAAAAATGAACGTATGATTTGTTATGAATTTTACGAGATGATTGGTTCAGAAATTATTGAATTTTCGGAGTTTATCATTTTGGTGGAAAATTCTAGAATTGGTGGGCCCCACTTGTGGTTGGTGAAGAAATGTGCTGAATTATATTTCAAATGTGGTGGGTGGGAATAGTAACAGGTAAAGCCATCAGGTTGCAGGTCAAACCTACCAAAATTTTCCTATAAATAGAGGGCTAAGTTAGAATTGAAAATCACACCAGAAACATAAGCTTTCTCTCTTTCTCTCTCTAGATTATTGAGTGTATTTTGTGAGTATTTAGATACTTGGTGAGTTGCTATTCATCAGTGCAAGTTTCCTTCAGCCTTATACCGATCAGAAGTACTGCTCTTTTGAGGTAAGGGATAGTAAGGGATAGTAAGGGATAGTAAGGGATATTAAGGGATTTTAAGGGTTGTTATGATTTTCAGTTTCGTAATTTTTCTGATCTTCAAAAATTCTGGAAAAATTTGAAATGATATTTTGATGAGTTTTCTTGATTGTGTCCAAAAATGGTGATTTTTGGATGTATAGATTGAGAGTTATGAATTTTATGAGAAAAGACTATTTTAAAAGTAACAGCTTATAATTCCTTGTGGTTAACTCTAAAATTGATGAAATTTTTATTGGGAGTACATATATATGATAGAAGTATACTCTGTAAATTTCAGAATTTTTAGACAAAAGTACAATTTTTGATAAATGTCTAAATATTCGGCAATTTTGGCCATATGAAAAATAGTAAATGACTTTTAAAAATTCTGAGAAAAATATATGTTCACTATGAGACTATATTATGCTAAATTCCAGAAAAGAAATATTTTTGGAACTGATTTGGTATTTTTTATGAAAATGGTCTAGTTATGAGTAAATGAATTAAATATGTTTTGTGAGGAAAGAAAATTGGAAAATAGGATTTTATGGCTTGAGAATCCTATATGAGGTATATGCAGATTTTTGATGAGGGTTTTGGCTATTGATGATGAAATCTTAAGAGTTGACATTTTATGATGATTAAATGCATTAATTAGTAAAGTGTAAACAATTTAAATAAATTGTTTATAAGCTTAAGAAATGTTATTCTTTCAATATCATTATACCGAAATATTGGTATAGATTTTATTGTTAAATTTCTACCTTTTTGAGTCGTGGTTACTATTCATGAGTTACTATTCACGACAAAATTGGTTTCTTTTTCTAAACCAAATTATAGTTGATTTATGAATATTGCTCTTGAAATTAAATCCATGTTTTGACCATATTATTTTTATAATCATATATAACATTTTTATAACCTTGATGTTGAAATTCTCTTTCGCTTGAGTGTAAAGATGGGTAAATTATTGGTATGATCATGACTATGGGTTCTCTTTGGCCAGTAGTGCAAAGTTGAATCGTTGACTGGTATGATCATGACCATTGAATTTGTAATTGAATATCTTTAGCTTAAGTGCAAAGGTGAAATGATCAACATGGTTATAATTATTGTTTATATAAATTCTTAAATGATTATATATTCTTTGAGGTATTAATATATTTGGCATGTAGTGCAAATATGAATTGTTGAGGAATATCTTTGGCCTGTAGTGCAAAGATGAATTGTAGATGAATATCTTTGGCCCGTAGTGCAAAGATGACCTGTTGTTGAATATCTTTGGCCAGTAATGCAAAGATGAACGGTTGAGGAATATCTTTGGCCTGTAGTGCAAAGATGAATTGTAGATGAATATCTTTGGCCTGTAGTGCAAAGATGGTCTGTTGATGAATATCTTTGGCCCGTAGTGCAAAGATAAACTGTTGTTGAATATCTTTGGTCGTAGTGCAAAGATGGATTTATTAGTATGATTATGAACAGGAACTGTGATTTGGTATAACCATGATCTTTGATGTTTCAGGTAAAGACATGTGATGAAAATATTCTTCGTCCTGGGTGCGAAGAAAAATTTAGAATCACAATTATGATTATGAGTTATTCATATGATTGTGGAAAGGAACTGTTGATTGATGTTACAGGGATAAAACATTGTTGATGGATTTTTAACATGGAGAAGATAATAGACTTTATAGTCTATTTGACTCTTCTAATGGATTGCTCGTTCCGCTGCAACTATGGTTGAAATTTTTATCATTTACCATATGTTCTAAATCTCTGATTTATTATTGATGAAGGCTACTGATAATTTAATTATCTTTAGTCATGATATTCTTTACTGGGCTAGTTGTGCTCACCCTTTTGCTTCACAATTCCTTTCAGGTAATAAGAGTGTAGCTGGGTCGAGCGAGGGTAACAGGGAAATAGAACAGTGGTCTCTAGCTGTGGATGTTCTCCCGAAGCAGTATAGAAAAGTTCATTTAGTAGTTATATTTGGTGAATCCAATAGGGTAAGGTGTACCCAACGTTGGAAGGGTGATTTGCCACTATCATACAAGATGTCTAACGACATACAACCTCGTGTCATCATAAGACAGGGATGTGCTCATCCACTTGCTGAGTATATATACGAGCACTATCTATATAATCTTGGTGTTTGTTTAAAGTATAATTCTCAATTAGAGACAGTAGAGATAATGATATGTCAAGAGAAGACTCACCATTGGGAAGAATATGATAGTAATCTTCTCGTTTTTTTTTTGGGTCTATTGGGTCAACCAAGGATAATTCTGTGGCCATATGATATCTATCAAACCTAGACGCGTGGCCTCCCATGTACGAATGTTTCCTTGAGCACTTCCCAAAGATTCTAATTTCTAAAACAGTTTTTGACTATACCTTTATGTAAGGTGTTATTGTGAGGTGATATCCACGGTTGAAACATGAGTCACATTTGGTATATATTTGTATCCAAACTCACAGCATATGTGTTGTTGTATTTTGCACGATAATTATTGTAATAAAGTTGTAGTTGTTTTCTGTACCATGTATTTGACGACTCAGAATGGGTTGGGTGGAATGGACCTGTTTTGGGGTTGTCACATTTGTATTTAAACTCACAGTATGTGTTGTCGTATTTTGTACGACAATTGTATTATTGAAGTTGTAGTTTGCTTTCTGTACCATGTATTTGGCGACTCAGAATGGGTGTTGTATACCTATTTTGGGGGCGAAACAGAAAGTACTGTAACAATTATTGAGCAGTGCCTTCCTTCGTAAGAATCAATAATTCAAAAATACTGTGCAACCACACGTATTACTGTATTTTAACCACCAGGTATTCAAACAGTGTTAACGGTAACAACTATGTCGTTATTTATAAAAACTCAATTTTTGTCGTTATCTTCATCCAACCGTTTTTCGTTATGGGACCCACAAACAGCTGTGCCGTCGTACGAATATTCCCCGACAGAAAAGAATATTCCACGACCAAATGAATATTCCCCAACAAAATGAATATTTTATAACCACTTGTTTATTTTGCAAAATTTGCACATTTCACCCATAACCAAAATATTATATCAAATTAACACCTCATTATTCACTATAATAATTAGAGAAAATTTAATTTTATTCATTAAAAAGTTGCGGTCTTACAACCTCGCCTCCTTATAAAATTTCGTCCTCGAAATTGACGTACGTATCTGGTGTTTCGAAAATGTGGGGATACCTCGCTTTCATTTCTGATTCTAACTCCCAGGTCATTTCTTCAATAACATGGTTTCTCCACAAAACCTTAACTTGTGGTATAACCTTCGTGCGTAAGACATGCTTTTTCCTATCCAAGATCTTAACAGGTACCTCCTCGTACGTTAAATCTTCGGCTATCTCGTTTGGTTCTAACTCAATAATGTGGTTCGGGTCTTTAACATATTTACAAAGCATAGATATGTGAAAAAATTTATGAACACGAGACATACTTGGAGGTAATCCGAGTCTATAGGCAACATTTCTTATTCGGTCAAGAATTTCAAATGGACCAACAAATCGTGGATTGAGCTTTCCTCTCTTCTCAAATCTTGTAATTCCCTTCCATGGTGCAACACGTAACAATACATGATCCTCAATATTAAATTCCACGTCCTTCCAATGAAGATCCGCATAACTCTTTTGTCGATCATGTGCCGTTTGTATACGTTGTCGAATCGTTTGGATCTTCTCTGTAGTCATTCGTTCCAACTCTGGTCCCAACAATGTTGCTTCACCCACCTCATCCCAGCATACTGGAGAACGACATTTTCTTCCATACAATGCCTCGAATGGAGCCACACCTATACTTGCCTGATAACTGTTGTTGTAGGAGAATTCCACCAATGGTAGGTACTTGTCCCAACTCCCTTTGAAATCTAGGACACAGAGTCTTAATAGATCTTCAAGAGTTTGAATAGTCCTCTCTGATTGTCCGTCCGTTTGAGGATGGTATGCCGAACTGAATCGTAAATCCGTGCCCATAGCTTTCTGCAAGCTAACCCAAAATCGTGAAGTGAATCTTGGGTCACGATCCGAAACTATGGATACTGGCATGCCATGCAATCTTACAATCTCATTTACTTACATACTAGCAAGACGTTCACGGGAATAAGTCTCATGTATAGGCAAGAAATGGACAGACTTGGTTAATCTATCAACAATAACCCAAATCGCATCTATGCCTTGAGAAACCTTGGGAAGACTCGTAACGAAATCCATGGATATTATGAAGTATTATTGATCTTGGATAAACTGTTATACGAATCCCTAATAATTGTCCTTCTATCTCACTGGATTCGTTCTCTTTAAGATATTTTTCATCATCCTCAGTCCTAAATGATGATATTACTGAATATCTTTGGCCTGTAGTGCAAAGATGTATGATTACTTGATGAATATCTTTGGCCTGTAGTGCAAAGATGAACAGGTGTTGAGATGAACATGACCGACTGGTGATACAAATGAATATCTTTGGCCTGTAGTGCAAAGATGAATATTTGGATAAAGATGATTATTAATTGATGTTACAGGGATAAAATATTGATGATGGACTTTTAAATCTTAGAAGATAGTAGAATTCTTTCTCTACTTGACTCTTCTAATGGTTTGCTGTTTCCGCTGCAGTTGTTGATCTAAAACTTGTTGTAGATTATATTCTATCAGATTTTTCTCTGTTGAATACTAATGATAATTTGTTGTATATTATCTTAGTCATAATATTCTTTACTGGGCTAGTTGAGCTCACCCTTTTCCTTTTTGTTCCATTTTTCTTCTCAGGAGGTGAGAACATAGCAGGATCTAGTCGGGGTATGGAGTGATGGTTCTAGAAAGATGTTTTAGCAGTCCTCACTATTTCTGTAAAATAGTGTTTGAATAATTGTAATGAGGATTTATTGAGTATGAATACTGTCTAGATAACAATATTTGTATTTAAACTCACAGTATGTGTTATCGTATTTTGCACGACAATTGTATTATTGAAGTTGTAGTTTGCTTTCTGTACCATGTATTTGGCGACTAAGAATGAGTGTTGTATACCTATTTTGGGGGCGTCACAGTAAGTACTGTAACAATTATTGAGTAGTGCATTCCTTCATAAGAATCAATAATTCAAAAATACTGTGCAATCCGTGTGCTACTGTGCAACCACACGTAATACTGTATTTTAACCACCGGGTATTCAAACAGTGTTAACGGTAACAACTATGTCGTTATTTATAAAAACTCAATTTTTGTCGTTATCTTCATCCAACCGTTTTTCGTTATGGGACCCACAAACAGCTGTGCCGTCGTACGAATATTCCCCGACAGAAAGAATATTCCACGACCAAATGAATATTCCCCGACAAAATGAATATTTTATAACCGCTTGTTTATTTTGCAAAATTTGCACATTTCACCCATAACCAAAATATTATATCAAATTAACACCTCATTATTCACTATAATAATTAGAGAAAATTTGATTTTATTCATTAAAAAGTTGCGGTCTTACAACCTCGCCTCCTTATAAAATTTCGTCCTCGAAATTACCGTACGTATCTGGTGTTTCAAAAATGTGGGGATACCTCGCTTTCATTTCTGATTCTAACTCCCATGTCATTTCTTCAATAACATGGTTTCTCCACAAAACCTTAACTTGTGGTATAACCTTCGTGCGTACGACATGCTCTTTCCTATCCAAGATCTTAACAGGTACCTCCTCGTACGTTAAATCTTCGGCTATCTCGTTTGGTTCTAACTCAATAATGTGGTTCGGGTCTTTAACATATTTACAAAGCATAGATATGTGAAAAATATTATGAACACGAGACATACTTGGAGGTAATCCGAGTCTATAGGCCACATTTCTTATTCGGTCAAGAATTTCAAATGGACCAACAAATCGTGGATTGAGCTTTCCTCTCCTCTCAAATCTTGTAATTCCCTTCCATGGTGCAACACGTAACAATACATGATCCTCAATATTAAATTCCACGTCCTTCCAATGAAGATCCGCACAACTCTTTTGTCGATCATGTGCCGTTTGTATACGTTATCGAATCGTTTGGATCTTCTCTGTAGTCATTCGTTCCAACTCTGGTCCCAACAATGTTGCTTCACCCACCTCATCCCAGTATACTGGAGAACGACATTTTCTTCCATACAATGCCTCGAATGGAGCCACACCTATACTTGCCTAATAACTGTTGTTGTAGGAGAATTCCACCAATGGTAGGTACTTGTCCCAACTCCCTTTGAAATCTAGGACACAGAGTCTTAATAGATCTTCAAGAGTTTGAATAGTCCTCTCTGATTGTCCGTCCGTTTGAGGATGGTATGCCGAACTGAGTCGTAAATCCGTGCCCATAGCTTTCTGCAAGCTAACCCAAAATCGTGAAGTGAATCTTGGGTCACGATCCGAAACTATGGATACTGGCATGCCATGCAATCTTACAATCTCATTTACTTACATACTAACAAGACGTTCACGGGAATAAGTCTCATGTATAGGCAAGAAATGGGAAGACTTGGTTAATCTATCAACAATAACCCAAATCGCATCTATGCCTTGAGAAACCTTGGGAAGACTCGTAACGAAATCCATGGATATTATGAAGTATTATTGATCTTGGATAAACTGTTATACGAATCCCTAATAATTGTCCTTCTATCTCACTGGATTCGTTCTCTTTAAGATATTTTTCATCATCCTCAGTCCTAAATGATGATATTACTGAATATCTTTGGTCTGTAGTGCAAAGATGTATTATTACTTGATGAATATCTTTGGCCTGTAGTGCAAAGATGAACAGGTGTTGAGATGAACATGACCGACTGGTGATACAAATGAATATCTTTGGCCTGTAGTGCAAAGATGAATATTTGGATAAAGATGATTATTAATTGATGTTACAGGGATAAAATATTGATGATGGACTTTTAAATCTTAGAAGATAGTAGAATTCTTTCTCTACTTGACTCTTCTAATGGTTTGCTGTTTCCGCTGCAGTTGTTGATCTAAAACTTGTTGTCGATTATATTCTATCAGATTTTTCTCTGTTGAATACTAATGATAATTTGTTGTATATTATCTTAGTCATAATATTCTTTACTGGGCTAGTTGAGCTCACCCTTTTCCTTTTTGTTCCATTTTTCTTCTCAGGAGGTGAGAACATAGCAGGATCTAGTCGGGGTATGGAGTGATGGTTCTAGAAAGATGTTTTAGCAGTCCTCACTATTTCTGTAAAATAGTGTTTGAATAATTGTAATGAGGATTTATTGAGTATGAATACTGTCTAGATGACAATATTTGTATTTAAACTCACAGTATGTGTTGTCGTATTTTGCACGACAATTGTATTATTGAAGTTGTAGTTTGCTTTCTGTACCATGTATTTGGCGACTCAGAATGGGTGTTGTATACCTATTTTGGGGGCGTCACAGTAAGTACTGTAACAATTATTGAGTAGTGCCTTCCTTCGTAAGAATCAATAATTCAAAAATACTGTGCAATCCGTGTGCTACTGTGCAACCACACGTATTACTGTATTTTAACCACCGGGTATTCAATAGTGTTAACGGTAACAACTATGTCGTTATTTATAAAAACTCAATTTTTGTCGTTATCTTCATCCAACCGTTTTTCGTTATGGGACCCACAAACAGCTGTGCCGTCGTACGAATATTCCCCGACAGAAAGAATATTCCACGACCAAATGAATATTCCCCGACAAAATGAATATTTTATAACCGCTTGTTTATTTTGCAAAATTTGCACATTTCACCCATAACCAAAATATTATATCAAATTAACACCTCATTATTCACTATAATAATTAGAGAAAATTTGATTTTATTCGTTAAAAAGTTGCGGTCTTACAACCTCGCCTCCTTATAAAATTTCGTCCTCGAAATTGACGTACGTATCTGGTGTTTCGAAAATGTGGGGATACCTCGCTTTCATTTCTGATTCTAACTCCATGGTCATTTCTTCAATAACATGGTTTCTCCACAAAACCTTAACTTGTGGTATAACCTTCGTGCGTAGGACATGCTCTTTCCTATCCAAGATCTTAACAGGTACCTCCTCGTACGTTAAATCTTTGGCTATCTCGTTTGGTTCTAACTCAATAATGTGGTTCAGGTCTTTAACATATTTACAAAGCATAGATATGTGAAAAATATTATGAACACGAGACATACTTGGAGGTAATCCGAGTCTATAGGCCACATTTCTTATTCGGTCAAGAATTTCAAATGGACCAACAAATCGTGGATTGAGCTTTCCTCTCTTCTCAAATCTTGTAATTCCCTTCCATGGTGCAACACGTAACAATACATGATCCTCAATATTAAATTCCACGTCCTTCCAATGAAGATCCACACAACTCTTTTGTCGATCATGTGCCGTTTGTATACGTTGTCGAATCGTTTGGATCTTCTCTGTAGTCATTCGTTCCAACTCTGGTCCCAACAATGTTGCTTCACCCACCTCATCCCAGCATACTGGAGAACGACATTTTCTTCCATACAATGCCTCGAATGGAGCCACACCTATACTTGCCTGATAACTGTTGTTGTAGGAGAATTCCACCAATGGTAGGTACTTGTCCCAACTCCCTTTGAAATCTAGGACACAGAGTCTTAATAGATCTTCAAGAGTTTGAATAGTCCTCTCTGATTGTCCGTCCGTTTGAGGATGGTATGCCGAACTGAATCGTAAATCCGTGCCCATAGCTTTCTGCAAGCTAACCCAAAATCGTGAAGTGAATCTTGGGTCACGATCCGAAACTATGGATACAGGCATGCCATGCAATCTTACAATCTCATTTACTTACATACTAGCAAGACGTTCACGGGAATAAGTCTCATGTATAGGCAAGAAATGGGCAGACTTGGTTAATCTATCAACAATAACCCAAATCGCATCTATGCCTTGAGAAACCTTGGGAAGACTCGTAACGAAATCCATGGATATTATGAAGTATTATTGATCTTGGATAAACTGTTATACGAATTCCTAATAATTGTCCTTCTATCTCACTGGATTCGTTCTCTTTAAGATATTTTTCATCATCCTCAGTCCTAAATGATGATATTACTGAATATCTTTGGCCTGTAGTGCAAAGTTGTATGATTACTTGATGAATATCTTTGGCCTGTAGTGCAAAGATGAACAGGTGTTGAGATGAACATGACCGACTGGTGATACAAATGAATATCTTTGGCCTGTAGTGCAAAGATGAATATTTGGATAAAGATGATTATTAATTGATGTTACAGGGATAAAATATTGATGATGGACTTTTAAATCTTAGAAGATAGTAGAATTCTTTCTCTACTTGTGTAAGACCCCAACTTATTAATGAATAAAATCAAATTTTTTCTAAATATTATTGTGAATAATAAGGGGTTAATTTGATATAATACTTTGGTTATGGGTGAAATGTGCAAATTTTGCAAAATAAGCAAGTGGTTATAAAATATTTATTTTTGGTCGGTGAATATTCGGTTGGTCGTGGAATATTCTTGCTGTCGGGGAATATTCGTACGACGACGCAGCCTTGTGTGGGCCCCATAACGGAAAGCGATTGGATGAATAAAACGACAAGTATAAGTTGTTTATAAATAACGGCGTAGTTGTTACCGTTAATACTGTTGGAATACCCGGTGGTTAAAATACAGTAGCACACGGTATTGCACCAATTATTGATTCTTACGTAAGAAGGCACTACTCAATAATTGTTACAGTAGTTATTATTCAATATTTTATTTTATTGATTCAATAATTGCTGCGTTGATATTTTATATTATTGTTGTTTCAATAATTGTTGCTGCACAGTACTTTCATTTATCAGATCAATAATTCATATTATTTGAATAATATTATTAGATAACATTATTGGCAATGTCTAGAAAGTTCTGTCTAAGGAGAGGTTTGGTCATCTAATTGCGCGCCAGTAAGAAGAAATCCTTATTGGAAAGCCCCCTCTTTCCTGGGAACGGCCTGGTTGTCATAAATGTGATTCTGTAATATTATTTGTGAATTATTAAGTATTGATTCATATGATAAGGAAATATTTATTTTATGTGGATATAAATGAGGGATATATTTTTGTGGTTAAAAATGAAGGAGTTAATGTTGAGGTTTTTGTCAGTATTTTTGTCGGAATGGAGGTATTAAAAATCAGGGTTTTTGAGATAGTTTGCGGGGGTTATAATTTTTAATCCGACCGTTGGATCGTGGTAATTTTTGGATATGTTATACATATATAAGTTGAGTATATGTCCACAAATTTTGAACCGTTAAAAATAAACGTATGATTTATTACGAATTTTACAAGATGGCTGGTTCAGAAATTGTTGAATTTTCGGAGTTTATCATTTTGGTGGAAAATTCTAGAATTGGTGGGCCCCACTTGTGGTTGGTGAAGAAATGTGCTGAATTATATTTCAAATGTGGTGGGTGGGAATAGTAGCAGGTAAAGCCATCAGGTTGCAGGTCAAACCTACCAAAATTTTCCTATAAATAGAGGGCTAAGTTAGAATTGAAAATCACACCAGAAACAAGTTTTCTCTCTTTCTCTCTCTAGATTATTGAGTGTATTTTGTGAGTATTTAGATACTTTGAGAGTTTCTATTCATCAGAGCAAGTTTCTTTCAGCCTAATACCGGTATTCCGACCAGAAGTACTGATATTTTGAGGTAAGGGATATTATTTTCTTCTTAAATGATATTATTTTCTTCAATATCATTATGCTGAAATATTGATACGAGTTTTTATCAAATTTGGAACTTTTTGTGTCGGGGTTACTATTCACGTATACGGTACTATTCACGTATATGACACTATTCACGAATACGACACTATTCACCGAAAAATAAATTTTTTCCTTTTTGTCCAAGATGTCTATTATGGTTACTATCTTTGATTGTATCCATGTTTTGATCTTTATTTTTGAATTCTGCTTCACAATTGATTATTATGAAGTATTATTGATTTTGGATAAACTGTTATACGAATCCCTACTATTTGTCCTTCTGTCTCATTGGATTCGTTCTCTTTAAGATATTTTTCATCATCCTCAGTCCTAAATGATGATATTACTGAATATCTTTGGCCTGTAGTGCAAAGATGTATGATTACTTGATGAATATATTTGGCCTGTAGTGCAAAGATGAACAGGTGTTGAGATGAACATGACCGACTGGTGATACAAATGAATATCTTTGGCCTGTAGTGCAAAGATGAATATTTGGTTAAAGATGATTATTAATTGATGTTACAGGGATAAAATATTGATGATGGACTTTTAAATCTTAGAAGATAGTAGAATTCTTTCTCTACTTGACTCTTCTAATGGTTTGCTGTTTCCGCTGCAGTTGTTGATCTAAAACTTGTTGTCGATTATATTTTATCAGATTTTTTTCCTGTTGAAGACTAACGATAATTTGTTGTATATTATCTTAGTCATAATATTCTTTACTGGGCTAGTTGAGCTCACCCTTTTCCTTTTTGTTCTATTTTTCTTCTCAGGATGTGAGAACATAGCAGGATCTAGTCGGGGTATGGAGTGATGGTTCTAGAAAGATGTATTAGCAGTCCTCACTATTTCTGTAAAATAGTGTTTGAATAATTGTAATGAGGATTTATTTGAGTGTGGATATTGTCTAGAAGACAATATTTGTATTTAAACTCACAGTATGTGTTGTCGTATTTTGCACGACAATTGTATTATTGAAGTTGTAGTTTGCTTTCTGTACCATGTATTTGGCGACTCAGAATGGGTGTTGTATACCTATTCTGGGGGCATCACAACTTGACTCTTCTAATGGTTTGCTGTTTCCGCTGCAGTTGTTGATCTAAAACTTGTTGTCGATTATATTCTATCTGATTTTTCTCTGTTGAATACTAATGATAATTTGTTGTATATTATCTTAGTCATAATATTCTTTACTGGGCTAGTTGAGCTCACCCTTTTCCTTTTTGTTCCATTTTTCTTCTCAGGAGGTGAGAACATAGCAGGATCTAGTCGGGGTATGGAGTGATGGTTCTAGAAAGATGTTTTAGCAGTCCTCACTATTTCTGTAAAATAGTGTTTGAATAATTGTAATGAGGATTTATTGAGTATGAATACTGTCTAGATGACAATATTTGTATTTAAACTCACAGTATGTGTTGTCGTATTTTGCACGACAATTGTATTATTGAAGTTGTAGTTTGCTTTCTGTACCATGTATTTGGCGACTCAGAATGGGTGTTGTATACCTATTTTGGGGGCGTCACAGTAAGTACTGCAACAATTATTGAGTAGTGTCTTCCTTCGTAAGAATCAATAATTCAAAAATACTGTGCAATCCGTGTGCTACTGTGCAACCACACGTATTACTGTATTTTAACCACCGGGTATTCAAACAGTGTTAACGGTAACAACTATGTCGTTATTTATAAAAACTCAATTTTTGTCGTTATCTTCATCCAACCGTTTTTCGTTACGGGACCCACAAACAGCTGTGCCGTCGTACGAATATTCCCCGACAGAAAGAATATTCCACGACCAAATGAATATTCCCCGACAAAATGAATATTTTATAACCACTTATTTATTTTGCAAAATTTGCACATTTCACCCATAACCAAAATATTATATCAAATTAACACCTCATTATTCACTATAATAATTAGAGAAAATTTAATTTTATTCATTAAAAAGTTGCGGTCTTACAACCTCGCCTCCTTATAAAATTTCGTCCTCGAAATTAACGTACGTATCTGGTGTTTCGAAAATGTGGGGATACCTCGCTTTCATTTCTGATTCTAACTCCCAGGTCATTTCTTCAATAACATGGTTTCTCCACAAAACCTTAACTTGTGGTATAACCTTCGTGCGTAAGACATGCTTTTTCCTATCCAAGATCTTAACAGGTACCTCCTCGTACGTTAAATCTTCGGCTATCTCATTTGGTTCTAACTCAATAATGTGGTTCGGGTCTTTAACATATTTACAAAGCATAGATATGTGAAAAAATTTATGAACACGAGACATACTTGGAGGTAATCCGAGTCTGTAGGCCACATTTCTTATTCGGTCAAGAATTTCAAATGGACCAACAAATCGTGGATTGAGCTTTCCTCTCTTCTCAAATCTTGTAATTCCCTTCCATGGTGCAACACGTAACAATACATGATCCTCAATATTAAATTTCACGTCCTTCCAATGAAGATCCGCATAACTCTTTTGTCGATCTTGTGTCGTTTGTATACGTTGTCGAATCGTTTGGATCTTCTCTGTAGTCATTCGTTCCAACTCTGGTCCCAACAATGTTGCTTCACCCACCTCATCCCAGCATACTGGAGAACGACATTTTCTTCCATACAATGCCTTGAATGGAGCCACACCTATACTTGCCTGATAACTGTTGTTGTAGGAGAATTCAACCAATGGTAGGTACTTGTCCCAACTCCCTTTGAAATCTAGGACACAGAGTCTTAATAGATCTTCAAGAGTTTGAATAGTCCTCTCTGATTGTCCGTCCGTTTGAGGATGGTATGCCGAACTGAATCGTGAATCCGTGCCCATAGCTTTCTGCAAGCTAACCCAAAATCGTGAAGTGAATCTTGGGTCACGATCCGAAACTATGGATACAGGCATGCCATGCAATCTTACAATCTCATTTACTTACATACTAGCAAGACGTTCACGGGAATAAGTCTCATGTATAGGCAAGAAATGGGCAGACTTGGTTAATCTATCAACAATAACCCAAATCGCATCTATGTCTTGAGAAACCTTGGGAAGACTCGTAACGAAATCAATGGATATTATGAAGTATTATTGATCTTGGATAAACTGTTATACGAATCCCTAATAATTGTCCTTCTATCTCACTGGATTCGTTCTCTTTAAGATATTTTTCATCATCCTCAGTCCTAAATGATGATATTACTGAATATCTTTGGCCTGTAGTGCAAAGATGTATGATTACTTGATGAATATCTTTGGCCTGTAGTGCAAAGATGAACATGTGTTGAGATGAACATGACCGACTGGTGATACAAATGAATATCTTTGGCCTGTAGTGCAAAGATGAATATTTGGATAAAGATGATTATTAATTGATGTTACAGGGATAAAATATTGATGATGGACTTTTAAATCTTAGAAGATAGTAGAATTCTTTCTCTACTTGACTCTTCTAATGGTTTGCTGTTTCCGCTGCAGTTGTTGATCTAAAACTTGTTGTAGATTATATTCTATCAGATTTTTCTCTGTTGAATACTAATGATAATTTGTTGTATATTATCTTAGTCATAATATTCTTTACTGGGCTAGTTGAGCTCACCCTTTTCCTTTTTGTTCCATTTTTCTTCTCAGGAGGTGAGAACATAGCAGGATCTAGTCGGGGTATGGAGTGATGGTTCTAGAAAGATGTTTTAGCAGTCCTCACTATTTCTGTAAAATAGTGTTTGAATAATTGTAATGAGGATTTATTGAGTATGAATACTGTCTAGATGACAATATTTGTATTTAAACTCACAGTATGTGTTGTCGTATTTTGCACGACAATTGTATTATTGAAGTTGTAGTTTGCTTTCTGTACCATGTATTTGGCGACTCAGAATGGGTGTTGTATACCTATTTTGGGGGCGAAACAGAAAGTACTGTAACAATTATTGAGCAGTGCCTTCCTTCGTAAGAATCAATAATTCAAAAATACTGTGCAATCCGTGTGCTACTGTGCAACCACACGTATTACTGTATTTTAACCACCGGGTATTCAAACAGTGTTAACGGTAACAACTATGTCGTTATTTATAAAAACTCAATTTTTGTCGTTATCTTCATCCAACCGTTTTTCGTTATGGGACCCACAAACAGCTGTGCCGTCGTACGAATATTCCCCGACAGAAAAGAATATTCCACGACCAAATGAATATTCCCCAACAAAATGAATATTTTATAACCACTTGTTTATTTTGCAAAATTTGCACATTTCACCCATAACCAAAATATTATATCAAATTAACACCTCATTATTCACTATAATAATTAGAGAAAATTTGATTTTATTCATTAAAAAGTTGCGGTCTTACAACCTCGCCTCCTTATAAAATTTCGTCCTCGAAATTGACGTACGTATCTGGTGTTTCGAAAATGTGGGGATACCTCGCTTTCATTTCTGATTCTAACTCCCAGGTCATTTCTTCAATAACATGGTTTCTCCATAAAACCTTAACTTGTGGTATAACCTTCGTGCGTAAGACATGCTTTTTCCTATCCAAGATCTTAACAGGTACCTCCTCGTACGTTAAATCTTCGGCTATCTCGTTTGGTTCTAACTCAATAATGTGGTTCGGGTCTTTAACATATTTACAAAGCATAGATATGTGAAAAAATTTATGAACACGAGACATACTTGGAGGTAATCCGAGTCTATAGGCCACATTTCTTATTCGGTCAAGAATTTCAAATGGACCAACAAATCGTGGATTGAGCTTTCCTCTCTTCTCAAATCTTGTAATTCCCTTCCATGGTGCAACACGTAACAATACATGATCCTCAATATTAAATTCCACGTCCTACCAATGAAGATCCGCATAACTCTTTTGTCGATCATGTGCCGTTTGTATACGTTGTCGAATCGTTTGGATCTTCTCTGTAGTCATTCGTTCCAACTCTGGTCCCAACAATGTTGCTTCACCCACCTCATCCCAGTATACTGGAGAACGACATTTTCTTCCATACAATGCCTCGAATGGAGCCACACCTATACTTGCCTGATAACTGTTGTTGTAGGAGAATTCCACCAATGGTAGGTACTTGTCCCAACTCCCTTTGAAATCTAGGACACAGAGTCTTAATAGATCTTCAAGAGTTTGAATAGTCCTCTCTGATTGTCCGTCCGTTTGAGGATTGTATGCCGAACTGAGTCGTAAATCCGTGCCCATAGCTTTCTGCAAGCTAACCCAAAATCGTGAAGTGAATCTTGGGTCACGATCCGAAACTATGGATACTGGCATGCCATGCAATCTTACAATCTCATTTACTTACATACTAGCAAGACGTTCACGGGAATAAGTCTCATGTATAGGCAAGAAATGGGCAGACTTGGTTAATCTATCAACAATAACCCAAATCGCATCTATGCCTTGAGAAACCTTGGGAAGACTCGTAACGAAATCCATGGTAATGTGTTCCCACTTCCACTTCAGAATCTCAAGTGGTTGCAACGGACCCTTTGGTATTTAATACTCCGCCTTTACGCGTTGACAAGTTAAACACCTCGAGATAAACTCTGCGATCTCTCTTTTCATATTGCTCCACCAAAATGTATGTCGAAGATCGTGATACATTTTGGTACTCCTAGGATGGATTGCAAACGGTGTGTTGTGTGCCTCCATCATGATTCTGTGCTTCAAGTTAAAATCGTTAGGAACACAAAGTCTGGAGTTGACTCGAAGTATTCCTTCTTCATCGATTCTTGCTTCTGGAATAACACCTTCTTGCACTTTCTTCTTCATACGCATCAGCTCCATGTCCGTAGCTTGAGCAGCTTTAACTTTATCGAATAAAGTCGGTTCTACTCGTATTTTTGATATCATCACGTGGGTACTTGGAGCCTTCATCTCTATCTCCATCCTTTGCAAGTCATACAAAATGGGCCTTTGTGTTAACAACATTGCACTCGTACCCGCATATGATCTTCTACTCAATGCGTCAGCTACTACGTTTGCTTTTCCAGGATGATATTGGATGGTATGATCGTAATCTTTCAGCAGCTCGAGCCAACGTCGTTGCCGCATGTTGAGTTCCTTTTGGGTGAAGAAATATTTGAGGCTTTTATGATCTGTATAGATCTCCACTTTCTCCCCATACAGGTAGTGTCTCCAGATCTTCAACGCAAAACGACTGCTGCCAACTCCAAATCATGAGTAGGATAATTTCTCTCATATTCTTTGAGTTGTCGCGAGGCATAAGCTATGACTTTCCCATGTTGCAAGAGAACACATCCTAACCCTTTGCCTGAAGCATCGCTGTAGATAACAAATCCATTCGAACCAGATGGTATTGTCAGAACAAGTGCCGAAATGAGTCTCCTCTTGTAAGACCCCGAATTTTATGAAATAAGAGTATTCAATTTTTCTATTTAGTAAGTGGTTAAATTGATAAAAAGTTAAAGTTAAGGGTGATATATGAATATTTTTTAAAATAAGCAAGTGGTTATAAAATATTCATTTTGTCGGGGAATATTCGTTTGGTCGTGGAATATTCTTTCTGTCGGGGAATATTCGTACGACGGCGCAGCTATTTGTGGGCCCCAGAACGGAAAGCGATTGGATGAAGATAACGACAAAATTTGAGTTTTTATAATTAACGGCGTAGTTATTACCATTAACACTGTTGGAATACCCGGTGGTTAAAATACAGTAATACGCGTTATTGCACAGTAGCACACGGTATTGCATAGTATTTTTAAAATTATTGATTCTTACGTAAGAAGGCAGTACTCAATAATTGTTACAGTAATTACTGTTCAATATTTTATTTTATTGATTCAATAATTGCTACGTTAAAATTTTATGTTATTGTTGTTCAATAATTGTCACTGCACAGTATTTCCCATTATCAGATCAATAATTCATATTATTTGAATAATATTATTAGATAACATTATTGGCAATGTCTAGAAAGTTCTGTCTAAGGAGAGGTTTGGTCACCTAATTGCGCGCCAGTAAGGAAAAATTCTTATTGGAAAGCCCCCTCTTTCCTGGGAACGGCCTGGTTGTCATAAATGTGATTCTGTAATATTATTTGTGAATAATTAATTATTGATTCATATGATAAGGAAATATTTATTTTATGTGGATATAAATGAGAGATATATTTTTGTGGTTAAAAATGAAGGAGTTAATGTTGAGGTTTTTATCCGTATTTTTGTCGGAATGGAGGTATTAAAAAATCAGGGTTTTTGAGATATTTTGCGAGTGTTATAATTTTTAATCCGACCGTTGGATTGTGGTAATTTTTGGATATGTTATACATATATAAGTTGAGTATATGCCCACAAATTTTGAACCGTTAAAAATGAACGTATGATTTATTATGAATTTTACAAGATGACTGGTTCAGAAATTGTTGAATTTTTGGAGTTTATCATTTTGATGGAAAATTCTAGAATTGGTGGGCCCCACTTGTGGTTGGTGAAGAAATGTGCTGAATTATATTTTAAATGTGGTGGGTGGGAATAGTAGCAGGTAAAGCCATCAGGTTGCAGGTCAAGCCTACTAAAATTTTCCTATAAATAGAGGGCTAAGTTAGAATTGAAAAACACACCAGAAACAAGTTTTCTCTCTTTCTCTCTCTATATTATGAAGCACATTTTGTGAGTATTTAGATACTTTGAGAGTTGTTATTCAGTGCAAGTTTCCTTCGGCTTTGCATACCGATCAGAAGTACTGCTCTTTTGAGGTAATGGATTGTAAGAGATAGTAAGGGATTTTAAGGGTTGTTATGTTTTTCAGTTTCATAATTTTTCTGACCTTCAAAAATTCTGGAAAAATTTAAAATGATATTTTGATGAGTTTTCTTGATTGTGTCCAAAAATGGTGATTTTTGGATTTATAGATTAAGAGTTATGAATTTTATGAGAAAAGACTATTTTAAAAGTAACCGCTTATAACTCCTTGTGGTTAACTCTAAAATTGATAAAATTTTTATTGGGAGTACATGTATATGATGGGAGTATACTCTGTGAATTTCAGAATTTTTAGATAAAAGTACAATTTTTGATAAATGTCTAAATATTCGGCTATTTTGGCCATATGAAAAATAGTAAATGACTTTTAAAAATTTTGAGAAAAATATATGTTCACTATGAGACTATATTATGCTAAATCCCAGAAAAGAAATATTTTTGAAACTGATTTGGTATTTTTCATGAAAATAGTCTAGTTATGAGTAAATGAATTAAATATGTTATGTGAAGTAAGAAAATTGGAAAATAGGATTTTATAACTTGAGAATCATATGTGAGGTATATGCAGATTTTTGATGAGGGTTTTTGGTTATTGGTGATGAAATCTTATGAGTTTGGCATTTTAGGATGATTAAATACATTATTTAGTAAAGTGTAAACAATTAAAATAAATTATTTATAAGCTTAAGAAATATTATTATTTCAATATCATTATACCGAAATATTGGTATGTATTTTATTGTGGAATTTTTATCTTTTTGTGTCGAGTTTACTATTCATGAGTTACTATTCATGAGTTACTATTCACGAGTTACTATTCACGATAACATTGGTTTCTTTTTCTGACCAAATTATAGTTGGTTTATGAATATTACTCTTGAGATTAAATCTATATGTTGATTATATTGATTTTATTATCATATATAACATTTTTATAACCCTAATGATGATATTTCTCTTTGACTTGAGTGTAAAGATGGGTAGATTTCTGGTATGATCATGACTATGGGTTCTCTTTGGCCAGTAGTGCAAAGTTGAATTGTTGACTGGTATGATCATGACCATTGAATTTATAAGTGAATATCTTTAGCTTAAGTGCAAAGGTGAATTGATCAACATGGTTATAATTATTGCTTATATAAATTCTGAAATGATTATATATTTCTTTGAGATATGAATATATTTGGCCTATAGTGCAAATATGAACTGTTGATGAATATCTTTGGCATGTAGAGCAAAGATGAATTATTGATGAATATCTTTGGCATGTAGTGCAAAGATGAATTGTTGATGAATATCTTTGGCCCGTAGTGCAAAGATGACATGTTGCTGAATATCTTTGGCCAGTAGTACAAAGATGAACAGGTGTTGAGATGAACATGACCAACTGATGAAACAAATGAATATCGTTGGCCGTAGTGCAAAGATGAAGTTATTAGTATGATTATGAACAGGAAATGTGATTTGGTGTAACCATGATCTTTGATGTTTCAGGTAAAGATAGGTGATGAAAATTATCTTCGTCCTGGATGAGAAGAAGAATTTAGAACTACAGTTATGATTATGAGTTATTCATATGATTGTGGACCAGAATTATTGATTGATGTTACAGGGATAAAACATTGTTGGTGGACTTTTAACATGGAGAAGATAATAGACTTTATGGTCTATTTGACTCTTCTAATGGATTGCTCGTTCCGCTGCAACTATGGTTAAAATTTTTATCATCTACCATATGTTCTAAATCTCTGATTTATTACTGATGAAGACTATTGATAATTTATTTATCTTTAGTCATGATATTCTTTACTGAGCTAGTTGTGCTCTGTAAGACCCCGAATTTTATGAAATAAAAGTATTCAATTTTTCTTATAATTACAATTCAGTAAATGGTTAAATTGATAAAAGTTTAAAGTTATGGGTGAAATATGAATTTTTTTTCAAAATACACAAGTGGTTATAAAATAATCATTGTTGTCGGGGAATATTCGTTTGGTCGTGGAATATTTTTTCTGTCGGGGAATATTCGTACGACGGCGCAGCTATTTGTGGGCCCCATAACGAATAACTGTCGGGTGAAGAAAACGACAAATTTGAGTTTTTACAAATAACGACGTAGTTGTTACTGTTAACACTGCTGGAATACCCGGTGGTTAAAATACAGTAATACGCGTTATTGCACAGTAGCACACGGTATTGCACATTATTTTTGAAATTATTGATTCTTACGTGAGAAGGCACTACTCAATAATTGTTACAGTAATTACTGTTCAATATTTTATTTTATTGATTCAATAATTGCTGCGTTGATATTTTATATTATTGTTGTTTCAATAATTGTTGCTGCACAGTATTTTCCATTATCAGATCAATAATTCATATTATTTGAATAATATTATTAGATAACATTATTGGCAATGTCTAGAAAGTTCTGTCTAAGGAGAGGTTTGGTCATCTAATTGCGCGCCAGTAAGGAGAAATTCTTATTGGAAAGCCCCCTCTTTCCTGGGAACGGCCTGGTTGTCATAAATGTGATTCTGTAATATTATTTGTGAATAATTAATTATTGATTCATATGATAAGGAAATATTTATTTTATGTGGATATAAATGAGGGATATATTTTTGTGGTTAAAAATGAAGGAGTTAATGTTGAGGTTTTTATCAGTATTTTTGTCGGAATGGAGGTATTAAAAATCAGGGTTTTTGAGATATTTTGCGGGGGTTATAATTTTTAATCCGACCGTTGGATCGTGGTAATTTTTGGATATGTTATACATATATAAGTTGAGTATATGCCCACAAATTTTGAACCGTTAAAAATGAACGTATGATTTATTATGAATTTTACGAGATGACTGGTTCAGAAATTGTTGAATTTTCGGAGTTTATCATTTTGGTGGAAAATTCTAGAATTGGTGGGCCCCACTTGTGGTTGGTGAAGAAATGTGCTGAATTATATTTCAAATGTGGTGGGTGGGAATAGTAGCAGGTAAAGCCATCAGGTTGCAGGTCAAACCTACCAAAATTTTCCTATAAATAGAGGGCTAAGTTAGAATTGAAAATCACACCAGAAACATAAGCTTTCTCTCTTTCTCTCTCTATATTATGAAGCATATTTTGTGAGTATTTAGATACTTTGAGAGTTACTATTCAGTGCAAGTTTTCTTCAGCCTTATACCGATCAGAAGTACTGCTCTTTTGAGGTAAGGGATTGTAAGGGATAGTAAGGGATAGTAAGGGATTTTAAGGGTTGTTATGTTTTTCAGTTTCGTAATTTTTCTGAACTTCAAAAATTCTGGAAAAATTTGAAATGATATTTTGATGAGTTTTATTGATTGTGTCCAAAAATGGTGATTTTTGGATGTATAGATTGAGAGTTATGAATTTTATGAGAAAAGACTATTTTAAAAGTAACTTCTTATAATTTCTTGTGGTTAACTCCAAAATTGATGAAATTTTTATTGGAAGTACATGTATATGATAGAAGTAACTCTGTAAATTTCAGAATTTTTGGACAAAAGTATAATTTTTGATAAATGTCTAAATATTCGGCTGTTTTGGCCATATGAAAAATAGTAAATGACTTTTAAAAATTCTGAGAAAAATATATGTTCACTATGGGACTATATTATGTTAAATCTCAGAAAAGAAATATTTTTAGAACTGATTTGGTATTTTTCATGAAAATGGTCTAGTTATGAGTAAATGAATTAAATATGTTTTGTGAAGAAAGAAAATTGAAAAATAGGATTTTATGGCTTGAGAATCCTATATGAGGTATATGCAGATTTTTATGAGGGTTTTGGTTATTGATGATGAAATTGTAAGAGTTGGCATTTTATGATGATTAAATGCATTAATTAGTAAAGTGTAAACAATTAAAATAAATTGTTTATAAATTTAAGTAATGTTATTCTTTCAATATCATTATACCGAAATATTGGTATAGATTTTATTGTGGAATTTCTACCTTTTTGAGTCGGTGTTACTATTCATGAGTTACTATTCACGAGTTACTATTCATGAGTTACTATTCACGAGTTACTATTCACGACAAAATTGGTTTCTTTTACTAACCAAATTATAGTTGATTTATGAATATTACTCTTGAGATTAAATCTATATGTTGATTATATTGATTTTATTATCATATATAACATTTTTATAACCCTGATGTTGAATTTCTCTTTCACTGGAGTGTAAAGATGGGTAGATTATTGGTATGATCATGACTAGGGTTCTCTTTGGCCTGTAGTGCAAAGTTGAATTGTGACTGGTATGATCATGACCATTGAATTTATAATTGAATATCTTTAGCTTAAGTGTAAAGGTGAATTGATTAACATGGTTATAATTATGGTGTATATAAATTCTGAAATGATTATATATTTCTTTGAGATATGAATATATTTGGCCTGTAGTGCAAATATAATTGTTGATGAATATCTTTGGCCTGTAGTGCAAAGATGAATTGTAGATGAATATCTTTGGCCAGTAATGCAAAGATGAACTGTTGATGAATATCTTTGGCCTGTAGTGCAAAGATGACTTGTTGATGAATATCTTTGGCCCGTAGTGCAAAGATGAAGTTATTAGTATGATTATGAACAGGAATTGTGATTTGGTATAACCATGATCTTTGATGTTTCAGGTAAAGACAGGTGATGAAAATATTCTTCGTCCTGGGTGCGAAGAAAAATTTATAGTCACAATTATGATTATGAGTTATTCATATGATTGTGAAAAGGAACTGTTGAGTGATGTTACATGGATAAAATATTGTTGGTGGATTTTTAACATGGAGAAGATAATAGACTTTATAGTCTATTTGACTCTTCTAATGGATTGCTCGTTCCGCTGCAACTATGGTTGAAATTTTTATCATTTACCATATGTTCTAAATCTCTGATTTATTATTGATGAAGGCTATTGATAATTTAATTATCTTTAGTCATGATATTCTTTACTGAGCTAGTTGTGCTCACCCTTTTGCTTCACAATTCCTTTCAGGTAATAAGAGTGTAGCTGGGTCGAGCGGGGGTAACAAGGGAATAGAACGGTGGTCATCATTTAGTAGTTATATTTGGTGAAGAAAATAGGGTGAGGCGAACCCAACGTTGGAAGGGTGTTTTGTCACTATCATACAAGATGTCTAATGACATACAACCTCGTGTCATCATAGACAGGGTTGTGCTCATCCACTTGCTGAGTATATCTATGGGCACTACCTATATAATCTTGGTGTTTGTTTGAAGTATAATTCTCAATTAGAGACAGTGAAGATAATGATAAGTCAAGAGAAGACTCACCATTGGGAAGAATATGATAGTAATCTTCTCGTTTTTCTTTGGGGTCTATTGGGTCAACCAAGGATAATTCTGTGGCCATATGATATCTATCATAACCTAGACGCGTGGCCTCCCATGTACGAAGGTTTCCTTGAGCACTTCCCAAAGATTCTAATTTCTAAAACAGTTTTTGACTATACCTTTATGTAAGGTACCACTGTGAGGTGCTGTGGTTGAAACCATGAGAGTCACATTTGGTATCATAGCTATAGTAAAGAGCCCAGCCTCTCGCTGGTGATTCCTGTTGATGGAGGATGCACCGAAGCCAGACTCTCCGTAGGGGACGCCGTTCTGCGGTGGCAAACTGATAGGTATCAATGTAAGGTGCTGATATAGGTTGGTGTCCAGAGTTACATGTGGTATCAGAGCTATAAGTAAAGAGCCCCGAGCCTCTCGCTGGTGACTTCCTGTTGATGGGGGATGCACCGAAGCCAGACTCTCCGTAGGGGACGCCGTTCTGCGGTGGCAAACTGATAGGTATCAATGTAAGGTGCTGACATAGGTTGGTGTCCAGAGTTACATTTGGTATCAGAGCTTAGGGATATGATCTTTGGCGGAGATCGGGGAATATAACTAGGAGGGGAGAGATGAGTAAATCCTTCGCTAGTGTGTCCTACCTAAGCTTATTTGTTGGTCAGTCATAATATCGAGATATTATGTGATATGTTAATTTGTTAAATTAACCCTTGTTTTGAAGCTGTATTCTAGAAAGATATCTGAAATACAGGAGATGAGCAATGGAGAAATCATGATGATAAGGAAGATGGAATCTGAAATGAAAGCAAGGTATTCTCAACTCTTTGAAATACCAGGTACGTAAATTTCGGGGACGAAATTTCATAAGGAGGGGAGATTGTAAGACCACGAATTTTATGAAATAAAAGTATTCAATTTTTCTTATAATTACAATTCAGTAAATGGTTAAATTGATAAAAGTTTAAAGTTATGGGTGAAATATGAATTTTTTTTCAAAATACACAAGTGGTTATAAAATAATCATTGTTGTCGGGGAATATTCGTTTGGTCGTGGAATATTTTTTCTGTCGGGGAATATTCGTACGACGGCGCAGCTATTTGTGGGCCCCATAACGAATAACTGTCGGGTGAAGAAAACGACAAATTTGAGTTTTTACAAATAACGGCGTAGTTGTTACCGTTAACACTGTTGGAATACCCGGTGGTTAAAATACAGTAATACGCGTTATTGCACAGTAGCACACGGTATTGCACAGTATTTTTGAAATTATTGATTCTTACGTAAGAAGGCACTACTCAATAATTGTTACAGTAATTACTGTTCAATATTTTATTTTATTGATTCAATAATTGCTACGTTGATATTTTATATTATTGTTGTTTCAATAATTGTTGCTGCACAGTATTTTCCATTATCAGATCAATAATTCATATTATTTGAATAATATTATTAGATAACATTATTGGCAATGTCTAGAAAGTTCTGTCTAAGGAGAGGTTTGGTCATCTAATTGCGCGCCAGTAAGGAGAAATTCTTATTGGAAAGCCCCCTCTTTCCTGGGAACGGCCTGGTTGTCATAAATGTGATTCTGTAATATTATTTGTGAATAATTAATTATTGATTCATATGATAAGGAAATATTTATTTTATGTGGATATAAATGAGGGATATATTTTTGTGGTTAAAAATGAAGGAGTTAATGTTGAGGTTTTTATCAGTATTTTTGTCGGAATGGAGGTATTAAAAATCAGGGTTTTTGAGATATTTTGCGGGGGTTATAATTTTTAATCCGACCGTTGGATCGTGGTAATTTTTGGATATGTTATACATATATAAGTTGAGTATATGCCCACAAATTTTGAACCGTTAAAAATGAACGTATGATTTATTATGAATTTTACGAGATGACTGGTTCAGAAATTGTTGAATTTTCGGAGTTTATCATTTTGGTGGAAAATTCTAGAATTGGTGGGCCCCACTTGTGGTTGGTGAAGAAATGTGCTGAATTATATTTCAAATGTGGTGGGTGGGAATAGTAGCAGGTAAAGCCATCAGGTTGCAGGTCAAACCTACCAAAATTTTCCTATAAATAGAGGGCTAAGTTAGAATTGAAAATCACACCAGAAACATAAGCTTTCTCTCTTTCTCTCTCTATATTATGAAGCATATTTTGTGAGTATTTAGATACTTTGAGAGTTGCTATTCAGTGCAAGTTTTCTTCAGCCTTATACCGATCAGAAGTACTGCTCTTTTGAGGTAAGGGATTGTAAGGGATAGTAAGGGATAGTAAGGGATTTTAAGGGTTGTTATGATTTTCAGTTTCGTAATTTTTCTGAACTTCAAAAATTCTGGAAAAATTTGAAATGATATTTTGATGAGTTTTATTGATTGTGTCCAAAAATGGTGATTTTTGGATGTATAGATTGAGAGTTATGAATTTTATGAGAAAAGACTATTTTAAAAGTAACGCTTATAATTTCTTGTGGTTAACTCCAAAATTGATGAAATTTTTATTGGGAGTACATGTATATGATAGAAGTATACTCTGTTAATTTCAGAATTTTTGGACAAAAGTATAATTTTTGATAAATGTCTAAATATTCGGCTGTTTTGGCCATATGAAAAATAGTAAATGACTTTTAAAAATTCTGAGAAAAATATATGTTCACTATGGGACTATATTATGCTAAATCTCAGAAAAGAAATATTTTTGGAACTGATTTGGTATTTTTCATGAAAATGGTCTAGTTATGAGTAAATGAATTAAATATGTTTTGTGAAGAAAGAAAATTGAAAAATAGGATTTTATGGCTTGAGAATCCTATATGAGGTATATGCAGATTTTTGATGAGGGTTTTGGTTATTGATGATGAAATTGTAAGAGTTGGCATTTTATGATGATTAAATGCATTAATTAGTAAAGTGTAAACAATTAAAATAAATTGTTTATAAATTTAAGTAATGTTATTCTTTCAATATCATTATACCGAAATATTGGTATGGATTTTATTGTGGAATTTCTACCTTTTTGAGTCGGTGTTACTATTCATGAGTTACTATTCACGAGTTACTATTCATGAGTTACTATTCACGAGTTACTATTCACGACAAAATTGGTTTCTTTTACTAACCAAATTATAGTTGATTTATGAATATTACTCTTGAGATTAAATCTATATGTTGATTATATTGATTTTATTATCATATATAACATTTTTATAACCCTGATGTTGAATTTCTCTTTCACTGGAGTGTAAAGATGGGTAGATTATTGGTATGATCATGACTAGGGTTCTCTTTGGCCTGTAGTGCAAAGTTGAATTGTGACTGGTATGATCATGACCATTGAATTTATAATTGAATATCTTTAGCTTAAGTGCAAAGGTGAATTGATCAACATGGTTATAATTATGGTTTATATAAATTCTGAAATGATTATATATTTCTTTGAGATATGAATATATTTGGCCTGTAGTGCAAATATGAATTGTTGATGAATATCTTTGGCCTGTAGTGCAAAGATGAATTGTTGATGAATATCTTTGGCCTGTAGTGCAAAGATGAACTGTTGATGAATATCTTTGGCCTGTAGTGCAAAGATGACTTGTTGATGAATATCTTTGGCCCGTAGTGCAAAGATGAAGTTATTAGTATGATTATGAACAGGAATTGTGATTTGGTATAACCATGATCTTTGATGTTTCAGGTAAAGACAGGTGATGAAAATATTCTTCGTCCTGGGTGCGAAGAAAAATTTATAGTCACAATTATGATTATGAGTTATTCATATGATTGTGGAAAAGGAACTGTTGAGTGATGTTACATGGATAAAATATTGTTGGTGGATTTTTAACATGGAGAAGATAATAGACTTTATAGTCTATTTGACTCTTCTAATGGATTGCTCGTTCCGCTGCAACTATGGTTGAAATTTTTATCATTTACCATATGTTCTAAATCTCTGATTTATTATTGATGAAGGCTATTGATAATTTAATTATCTTTAGTCATGATATTCTTTACTGAGCTAGTTGTGCTCACCCTTTTGCTTCACAATTCCTTTCAGGTAATAAGAGTGTAGCTGGGTCGAGCGGGGGTAACAAGGGAATAGAACGGTGGTCATCATTTAGTAGTTATATTTGGTGAAGAAAATAGGGTGAGGCGAACCCAACGTTGGAAGGGTGTTTTGTCACTATCATACAAGATGTCTAATGACATACAACCTCGTGTCATCATAAGACAGGGTTGTGCTCATCCACTTGCTGAGTATATCTATGGGCACTACCTATATAATCTTGGTGTTTGTTTGAAGTATAATTCTCAATTAGAGACAGTGGAGATAATGATAAGTCAAGAGAAGACTCACCATTGGGAAGAATATGATAGTAATCTTCTCGTTTTTCTTTGGGGTCTATTGGGTCAACCAAGGATAATTCTGTGGCCATATGATATCTATCATAACCTAGACGCGTGGCCTCCCATGTACGAAGGTTTCCTTGAGCACTTCCCAAAGATTCTAATTTCTAAAACAGTTTTTGACTATACCTTTATGTAAGGTACCTTTGTGAGTGCTGATACATGATGGTGTCCAATGTCACATTTGGTATATATTTGTATCCAAACTCACAGCATATGTGTTGTTGTATTTTGCACGACAATTGTTGTAATAAAGTTGTAGTTGTTTTCTGTACCATGTATTTGACGACTCAGAATGGGTTGGATGGAATGGACCTATTTTGGGGTCGTTACATGCTCACCCTTTTGCTTCACAATTCCTTTCAGGTAATAAGAGTGTAGCTGGGTCGAGCGGGGGTAACGGGGAAATAGAACGGTGGTCTCTAGCTGTGGATGTTCTCCCGAAGCAGTATAGAAAAGTTCATTTAGTAGTTTTATTTGGTGAATCCAATAGGGTAAGGTGTACCCAACGTTGGAAGGGTGGTTTGCCACTATCATACAAGATGTCTAACGACATACAACCTCGTGACACCATAAGACAGGAATGTGCTCATCCACTTGTTGAGTATATATACGAGCACTACCTATATAATCTTGGTGTTTGTTTGAAGTATAATTCTCAATTAGAGACAGTAGAGATAATGATATGTCAAGAGAAGACTCACCATTGGGAAGAATATGATAGTAATCTTCTCGTTTTTCTTTGGGGTCTATTGGGTCAACCAAGAATAATTCTGTGGCCATATGATATCTATCATAACCTAGACGCATGGCCTCCCATATACGAAGGTTTCCTTGAGCACTTTCCAAAGATTCTAATTTCTAAAACAGTTTTTGACTATACCTTTATGTAAGGTGACATTGTGAGGTGATGTCCCCGGTTGGAACATGAGTCACATTTGGTATATATTTGTATCCAAACTCACAGCATATGTGTTGTTGTATTTTGCACGACAATTGTTGTAATAAAGTTACAGTTGTTTTCTGTACCATGTATTTGGCGACTCAGAATAGGTTGGATGGAATGGACCTATTTTGGGGTCGTTACACCTTTTGAGTTCTTGAAAACTCTTCTCACAATTCTCGTTCCAACCGAATTTTGTATCTTTACGAGTCAGCTGAGTTAACGGAATAGCGATTCAAGAAAATCCTTCCACGAATCTCTGATAGTAACCAGCTAAGCCCAGAAAGCTACTTACTTCGGTCACCGACTTTGGTTGCTCCCAACTTTGTATGGCTTCAATCTTCGCCGGGTCGACAGATACTCCATGTTTCGACACCACATGCCCAAGGAATGCTACTTCCTCAAGTCAGAACTCGCATTTCTTCAGCTTGGCATATAGCTTGTTATCGCGAAGCCTTTGTAGTACCAGCTTCAAATGGTGCTCATGATCTTCACAGCTTTTGGAATAGATGAGGATGTCATCAATAAAGATAACAACGAACTGATCCAAATATTCCTTGAATACACGGTTCATCATATCCATGAAAGCAGCAGGAGCATTAGTCAATCCAAAAGACATGACTAAGAATTAAGTTCTAAAGGCAGTCTTTGGAATATCCTCAGTTTTAATCTTCAGCTGATGATATCCAGAATGAAGATCGATCTTTGAAAAGAATTGTGCTCCTTGCAATTGGTCGAACAGGTCATCAATGCGAGATAGTGGATACCAATTCTTGATGGTGACATGGTTCAATTCCCAATAGTTAATACAAAGTCGCATACTACCATCTTTCTTTTTTTCGAATAACACCGGAGCACCCCAAGGAGATGTACTAGAACGAATAAAATCGATGTCCAACAACTCTTGTAGTTGGATCTTTAACTCCTGAAGTTCAATAGGAGCCATTCGATATGGGGTTTTAGAAATGGGCTTTGTGCCAGGTTCAAGGTCAATAAAGAAATCAACTTCACGTCCTGGGGGTAGACCGGGAAGTTCTTCAGGAAATACGTCAGGAAATTCATTAACAACAGAAATTTTATTCAAATCTGACGTGTTTTTGTTCAAGTCCGTGACATGGGCTAAGAAAGCTTGACATCCGTTTTTCAATAAACGAATAGCTTTATAGCTTGAAATGACAGTGATTGACTTTAATGGTTTAGTTGTTTGAATTCGCATAACAGGTTGGTTAGAAATATAAAAACTAACAACCTTACGAAAATAATCAATTTTAGCATGATGCGTGGTTAACTAATCAATCCCTAAAATCACATCAAATGCAAGAATTTTCAACGAAATAAGATCGGCGGGTAATGTGATGGTACCAACTTGAATCAAGCAAGATTTATAAACTGTAGATGTAACGAAAGTTTCTCCTAACGGAGTTTCAACAGATAAGTCAAAGTCTAATTTCTCCGAAGTCAAGTTCAAACGTTGAGCACAAGAGTTTATGATTAAAAGAATGGGTAGAACCGGTATCTAATAAGGTATAAATTCGCAAGAGTTTATGATTAGCTTACCCGTGATCACCTCGTTCGAGTTTCTCGCGTTTTGGGCAGTCACGACAAACGCCCTTCCAGGAACCACTGACTTTGACTTGTCCAGAACAGCCTTCGAAGTCACTATCCCCGTTGAAATTGGTTTCGCAACAAGACAATCTTTAGCTATATGGCCTTTATTTTCACAGTTATAACATACCTTGAACTGTTGTGGGCAGTTTGGGCTGATGTGTCCCTCTTTCCCGCATTTGTAACATACGACCAGTGCTCGTTCTCCTCCCTTAGAAAAAGTTGACGTTGGTGCTGACGTTTTCACGTTATCGTTGTTATACCTTCTCCTTTTGAAATCTCCTCCCGACTCGCTCCTTCTATTATCACGGCCACGATTACCACCAGAGTGATTACAGCTTTTGTCCGAATGTTTTCCTCCCTACCGATTTTCATTGCTCCGATGACCGCTGCCATCGGTATGACCCTGGTTGTGGTCCCTCGGTTGAACATACTCGTTATCTCGCTCTAATAATTGAGTCCTGTTTACAACATCTGAATATAAAAAAAATTTATGAGAGATAAGATATTGCCGAATCTCGGGCTTTAGGCCTCTCAGGAACATCCTCGCCTCGTACTGGGACACCGTCATGTTATTTTGTTCCAGTCTAATAAACTCTACCTCCTTCATATGACGAATACTTTCAGGAAAGTACTTGTCATTAAACAGTTTTTAAAACGTTTCCCAAGACATATTGAGTGCGTCAGGCTGGGTACGCTTCACAGACTCCCACCAGTAGTCTGCCTCATTGCGGAACATAAAGGTGGCGAATGGAACCTTATGTTCCTCCGTGCATCTCAAGACATCGAATATCTTGGTAATTTGCTTGACCCACGTTTCCGCCATGATCGGATCCGGCTTTCTCTTAAATTCTAGTGGTCCCAACTCTTTGAACTGCTTGGCTATGACAAGCCGCGCATTGCTAGCATTTCCACCCGTATTTTGTGCACGAGTCTCCCTCGTCTGGTTTTGCATGAACTGTAAAAAACTTCTAAACATCCCATCATTCATCATTTGTTCGGTAGTGTTGTTTACAGGAGGAATATTATCTTCCTGTTGCACGTTCCCCTGGGTGGTGATCAAAGGTGTCTCCACGTTCTGATTCACTCCATTATTAACGTTCTCAGCTGCTATTCTAAACTACTGCCATAAAACAAGGGTTAATAGTCATGTCATATATTATCCCTATACTCTGACCGACCAAATAAATACCAAATAAACTTAGTCAGGTCATACTAGCGAAGTAATTCCCCGTCTCTCCCCTCCTAGTTCTTGTCTCACATCTCAGCCAGGGATCATATCCCTAAGCTCTGATACCAACTGTGATACCCCCAAAACAGGTATACATCACCCATTCTGAGTCGCCAAATACATGGTACAAAAATAAATACAACCTCAGTAATACAATTGTCGTGCAAAATACGACAACACATATACTGTGAGTTTGAATACAAATAGAGAGTATAAAAACTCAAAAGGAGTCCTCATTACAATTATTGATACACTATTTTACAAAAATAGTGAGGACTGCTAAACAACTTTCTAAAACTGTCACTCCATACACCTGCTAGTTCCTGCTATACTATCTCCTCCTGAGAAGAAAGTGGAACAAAAAGGGTGAGCTCAACTAGCCCAGTAAGGAATATTATGACTAAGATAATATACAACAAATTATCGTTAGTCTTCAACAGAAAAAATCTGATAAAGTATAATAGATAACAAGTTTTATATTAACAACTGCAGCGGAAACAACAATCCATTAGAAGAGTCAAGTAGAGAAAGAATTCTACTATCTTCTAAGATTTAAAATTTCATCATCAATATTTTATTCCTGTAACATCAATCAATATACATCTTGAATCAAATATTCATCTTCGCACTACAAGCCAAAGATATTCATTTGTATCACCAATTGGTCATGTTCATCTCAACACCTGTTCATCTTTGCACTACATGCCAAAGATATTCATCAGGTAATCATACATCTTTGCACTACAGGCCAAAGATATTCAGTAGTATCATCATTTAGGACTGAGGATGATGAAAAATATTTTAAAGAAAACGAATCCAGTGAGATAAAAGAATAAATATTAGGGATTCGTATTACAGTTTATCCAAGTTCAATAATACTCCGAAATAACCAATTTTGAAGCAGAATTCAAAAATAAAGATCAAAACATGGATACAATCAAAGATAGTAACCATAATAGCCATCTTGGATAAAAAGAAGAAAATTTTATTTTTCGGTGAATAGTATCGTATTCGTGAATAGTGTCGTATACGTGAATAGTGCCGTATATGTGAATAGTAACCCCGACACAAAAAATTCTAAATTTGATAAAAAGTTCAAACCAATATTTCGGCATGATATTGAAAGAAATAATATCATTTACGAAGAAAATAGCATCCCTTACCTCAAAATATTAGTACTTCTGATCGGAATATCGGTATAAGACTGAAAAAAACTTGTGACGCCCCCAAAATAGGTATACAACACCCATTCTGAGTCGCCAAATACATGGTACAGAAAGCAAACTACAACTTCAATAATATAATTGTCGTGCAAAATACGACAACACATACTGTGAGTTTAAATATAAATATTGTCTTCTGGACAATATACACACTCAAATAAATTCTCATTACAATTATTCAAACACTATTTTACAGAAATAGTGAGAACTGCTAAAACATCTTTCTAGAACCATCACTCCATACCCCGACTAGATCCTGCTATGTTCTCACCTCCTGAGAAGAAAAATAGAACAAAAAGGAAAGGGGTGAGCTCAACTAGTCCAGTAAAGAATATTATGACTAAGATAATATACAAAAAATTATCGTTAGTCTTCAACAGGGAAAAATCTGATAAAATATAATAGACAACAAGTTTTAGATCAACAACTGCAGCGGAAACAGTAAACCATTAGAAGAGTCAAATAGAGAAAGAATTCTACTATCTTCTAAGATTTAAAAGTCCATCATCAATATTTTATCCCTGTAACATCAATCAATATACATCTTGAATCAAATATTCATCTTTGTGCTACAGGCCAAAGATATTCATTTGTAACACCAGTCGGTCATGTTCATCTCAATACCTGTTTATCTTTGCACTACGGGCCAAATATATTCAGCAGTTAATCATTCATCTTTGCACTACAGGCCAAAGATATTCAGTAATATCATCATTTAAGACTGAGGATGATAAAAAATTATCTTAAAGAAAACGAATCCAAGGAGACAGAAGGACAAATATTAGGGATTCGTATTATAGTTTATCCAAGTGCAATAATACTCCATAATAACCAATTGTGAAGGAAAATTTAAGAATAAAGATCAAAATATGGATACAATCAAAGATAGTAACCATAATAGAAATCTTGGATAAAAAGAAAAATTTTTATTTTTCGATGAATAGTGCCGTATTCTTGAATAGTACCGTATACGTGAATAGTGTCGTATACGTGAATAGTAACTGTAAGGCCCCAACTTTTTAATGAATAAAATAGAATTTCCTCTATTTATTATTGTGAATAATAAGGTGTTAATTTGATATAATACTTTGGTTATGGGTGAAATGTGCAAAATTTTTCAAAATAAGCAAGTAGTTATAAAATATTCATTTTATCGGGGAATATTCGTTTGGTCGTGGAATATTCTTGCTGTCGGGAAATATTCGTACGACGGCGCAGCCATTTGTGGGCCCCATAACAGAATAACTGTCGGATGAAGAAAACGACAAATTTGAATTTTTATAAATAACGGCGTAGTTGTTACCGTTAACACTGTTGAAATACTTGGTGGGTAAAGTAAAGTAATACGCGTTGTTGCACAGTAGCACACGGTATTGCACAGTATTTTTGAATTATTGATCCTTACGTAAGAAGACACTTCTCAATAATTGTTACAGTAATTACTATTCAATATTTTATTTTATTAATTCAATAATTGCTGCGTTGATTTTTTTATATTATTGTCGCTCAATAATTGTCACTGCACATCATCTCCATTATCAGATCAATAATTCATATTATTTGGAATAATATTATTAGATAGCATTATTGGTAATGTCTAGAAAGTTATGTCTAAAGAGAGGTTTGGTCATCTAATTGCGCGCCAATAAGGAGAAATCCTTATTGGAAAGCCCCCTCTTTCTTGGGAACGGCCTGGTTGCTAGTACTGTGATTCTATAATATTATTTGTGAATAATTAATTATTGATTTATATGATGAGAAAAATATTAATTTTATGTGAATATAGATGCAGAAAATTTTTAAAGTGACAATTGTTGAAAAATGATATTTTATCTTTTCTAATAAAATAATTTATTATTATATTTAATAATATAATAATGGTGATAGTTTTACAATGAATGTGAGATATATTAGTATATGAGGAGAAAGAGTATTTTTATTGTATTAAATGATTAACACATGTTTTGTGTGTCGGTGGACCCCATTTCTTGACTGAAATTTGATTATAGCTTGTAAAATCGCCCGTTTATGGATTTCGGTTAATTTTTATTTGGAATTTGGAAAAACTTTCTTCTGCAAAGTTGTAGAGAATTGAATTTTCTATAAAAAAATGCGAGATTCAAATTTTCTGATAAAAGGACTATTTTCTATGAATTATTGAAGTTTCGAAAAATAAAATAATTTTTATTAAATTATAGGATGGGACCCACTTTGGTTGGTGTTAATAACATATGGGCTGCTATATTTTTTCAGAATTGGCATGCTTGGATGGCTGGTCTTGGATGGTTGTTGTGTAGAAAAGAAAAATAATATTTTATTATTTTAGTCTCCTTTGGCGTTCTAGCATATTTCTATAAATAGGTACTTATGTCAGAATTGAAAATTACACCAAAAATACGTTTTCTTTCTCTCTATATTATCAAGCATATTTTTGTGAGTATTTAGATATCTTGAGTGTTGCTCAGCGTTATATCCGATATTCAAGTCGGAAGTACTGCTGTTTTGAGGTCAGGGATTTTAAGGGTTATTATATTTTTCAGTTCGTACTTCTTCTGACCTTCAGAAAATTCTGAAAAAATTTGAAATGATATTTTGATGAGTTTTATTGATTGTGTCCAAAAATGGTGATTTTTGGACGTATAGATTAAGAGTTATGAATTTTACGGGAAAAGACTATTTTAAAAGTAACCGCTTATAACTCCTTGTGGTTATCTCCAAAATTGATAAAATTTTTATTGAAAATACATCTATATAATATCAGTGTACTCTGTGAATTTCGGAAATTTTGGATAAAAGTACAATTTATGATAAATGTCTAAATATTCGGCGGTTTTGGCCATATGAAAAATAGTAAATGAATTTTAAAAATTTCAAAAAAAATATATGTTCAATATGGGACTATATTCTGCTAAATCTCAGAAAAGAAATATTTTTGGGACTGATTTAGTATTTTTCATGAAAATAGACTAGTTATGAGTAAATGAATTAAATATGTTATGTGAAGTAAGAAAATTGGAAAATAGGATTTTATGGCTTGAGAATCCTATATGAGGTATATGTAGATTTTTGATGAGGGTTTTGGTTATTGGTAATAAAATCTTATGAGTTTGACATTTTAGGATAATTAAATGCATTATTTAGCAAAGTGTAAACAATTAAAATAAATTGTTTATAAGCTTAAGAAATATTATTCTTTCAATATCATTATACCGAAATATTGGTATAGATTTTATTGTGGAATTTCTACCTTTTTCATGTCGAGTTACTATTCATGAATTACTATTCACGAGTTACTATTTACGACAAAATTGGTTTCTTTTTCTGACCAAATTATAGTTGATTTATGAATATTACTCTTGAGATTAATTCTATATGTTGATTATATTAATTTTATTATCATATATAACATTTTTATAACCCTAATGATGATATTTCTCTTTGACTTGAGTGTAAAGATGGGTAAATTTTTGGTATGATCATGACTATGGGTACCCTTTGGCCAGTAGTGCAAAGTTGAATTGTTGACTGGTATGATCATGACTATTGAATTTATAATTGAATATCTTTAGCTTAAGTGCAAAGGTGAATTGATCAACATGGTTATAATTATTGTTTATATAAATTCTGAAATGATTATATATTTCTTTGAGATATTAATACATTTGGCCTATAGTGCAAATATGAACTGTTGATGAATATATTTGGCATGCAGTGCAAATATGAACTGTTGTTGAATATCTTTGGCCTGTAGTGCAAAAATGAACTGGTGATGAATATCTTTGGCCCATACTGCAAAGATGACCTGTGGTTGAATATCTTTGGCCGGTAGTGCAAAGATGAATTATTGATGAATATCTTTGGCCCGTAGTACAAAGATGACATGTTGTTGAATATCTTTGGCCAGTAGTGTAAAGATGAACAGGTGTTGAGATGAACATGACCAACTGGTGATACAAATGAATATCTTTGGCCGTAGTACAAAGATGAAGTTATTAGTATGATTATGAACAGGAAATGTGATTTGGTGTAACCATGATCTTTGATGTTTCAAGTAAAGATAGGTGATAAAAATTATCTTCGTCCTGGATGAGAAGAGGAATTTAGAACTACAATTATGATTATGAGTTATTCATATGATTGTGAACCAGAATTATTGATTAATGTTACAAGGATAAAATATTGTTGGTGGATTTTTAACATGGAGAAGATAATAGACTTTGTAGTCTATTTGACTCTTCTAATGGATTGCTCGTTCCGCTGCAACTATGGTTAAAATTTTTATCATCTACCATATGTTCTAAATCTCTGATTTAATTCTGTTGAAGGCTATTGATAACTTATTTATCTTTAGTCATGATATTCTTTACTGGGTTAGTTGTGCTCACCCTTCTGTTTCACAATTCATTTCAAGTAATAAGAGTGTAACTGGGTCGAGCGGGGGTAACAGGGGAATAGAACGGTGGTCATCATTTAGTAGTTATATTTGGTGAATCATCTAGGATGAAGCGAACCCAACGTTAAAAGGGTGTTTTGCCACTATCATACAAGATGTCTAATGACATACAACCTCGTGTCATCATAAGACAGGATTGTGCTCATCCACTTGCTGAGTATATTTACGAGCACTACCTATATAATCTTGGTGTTTGTTTGAAGTATAATTCTCAATTAGAGACAGTGGAGATAATGATAAGTCAAGAGAAGACTCACCATTGGGAAGAATATGATAGTAATCTTCTCATTTTTATTTGGGACATATTGGGTCAACCAAGGATAATTCTGTGGCCATATGATATCTATCACAACCTAGAAGCATGGCCTCCCATGTACAAAGGTTTTCTTGAGCACTTCCCAAAGATTCTAATTTCTAAAACAGTTTTTGACTATACATGAGTCACATTTGGTATATATTTGTATCCAAACTCACAGTATATGTGTTGTTTTATTTTGCACGACAATTATTGTAATAAAGTTGTAGTTGTTTTCTGTACCATATATTTGGCGACTCAGAATAGGTTGGATGAAATGGACCTATTTTAGGGTTGTCACAGTAACCCCGACATAAAAAGTTCTAAATTTGATAAAAAGTTTATATCAATATTTCAGCATAATGATATTGAAGAAAATAATATCATTTAAGAAGAAATTAATATCCCTTACCTCAAACGAACAGTACTTCTGATCAGAATATCGTATATGAGGCTGAATGAAACTTGTGCTGAATAATAACTCTCAAAGTATCAAAATACTCACAAAATACGCTCAATAATAAAAAGAGAGAAAGAGAGAAAACTTATGAATTCTTGTGTGATTTTCAATTCTAACTTAGCCCTCTATTTATAGGAAAATATTAGCACGCCGAAGCAGACTTGACCTGTAACCTGATGGCCTTACCTGCTACTATTTCCACCCACCACATTTGAATAAAAATTTCAGCACATTTCTCACCAACCAAAAGTAGGGCCCATCAATTCTAGAATTTTTCACCAAAATGATAAATTTCGAAACTTCAACAATTTCTGAACCAGTCATCTCTTAAAATTCATAACAAATCATACGTCCATTTTTAACGATTCAAAATTTGTGGACATATACTCAACTTATATATGTATAACATATCCAAAAATCATAACGATCCAACGGTCGGATTAAAAATTATAACCCCCGCAATATATCTCAAAAACCCTGATTGATTTTTAATACCTCCATTCCGACAAAAATACTGATAAAACACCTCAACATTAACTCTTTCATTTTTAACCACAAAATATATCCAACATTTATATTCACATAAAATAAATATTTTCTTATCATATGAATCAGTAATTAATTATTCAAAATTAATATTACAGAATCACATTTATGACAACCAGACCGTTTTCAGGAAATAGGGGGCTTTCCAATAAGAATTTCTCCTTACTGGCGCGCAATTAGATGACCAAATATTTCCTTAGACAGAACTTTCTAGACATTGCCAATAATGTTATCTAATAATATTATTCAAATAATATGAATTATTGATCTGATAATGAGAAATACTATGCAGTGACAATTATTGAAATAACAATAATATAAAATATCAATGCAGCAATTATTGAATCAATAAAATAAAATATTGAACAGTAACTACTGTAACAATTATTGAGTAGTGCCTTCCTTCGTAAAAATCAATAATTCAAAAATATTGTGCAATCCGTGTGCTACTGTGCAACCACGCGTATTACTGTATTTTAACCACCGGGTATTCCAACAATGTTAACGGTAACAACTACGCCGTTATTTATAAAAACTAAATTTTTGTCGTTATCTTCATCCAATCGTTTTCTGTTATGGGGCCCACAAATAACTGCGTCGTCGTACGAATATTTCCCGACAGAAAGAATATTCCACGACCAAACGAATATTTCCCGACAAAATGAATATTTTATAACCACTTGTTTATTTTGCAAAATTTACAAATTTCACCCATAACCAAAGTATTATATCAAATTAACACCTTATTATTCACAATAATATTTAAAAAAAATTGATTTTATTCATTAATAAGTTAGGGTCTTACAACCTCCCCTCCTTATGAAATTTTGTCCTCGAAATTGACGTACGTACCTGGTGTTTCGAAAAAGTGAGGATATCTCGCTTTCATTTCTGATTCCAACTCCCAGGTCATTTCTTCAATAGCATGGTTTCTCCACAAAATCTTAACTTGTGGTATAACCTTCGTGCGTAGAACATGCTCTTTCCTATCCAAGATCTTAACAGGTACCTCCTCGTACGTTAAATCTTCGGCTATCTCGTCTGGTTCTAACTCAATTATGTGGTTCGGGTCTTTTACATATTTACAAAGCACAGATACGTGAAAAATATTATGAACACGAGACATGCTTGGAGGTAATGCGAGTCGATATGCCACATTTTCTATTCGGTTAAGAATTTCAAATGGACCAATAAATCGTGGATTGAGCTTTTCTCTCTTCTCAAATCTTGTAACTACGTAACAATACATGATCCCCAATACGAATCCTTACTATTTGATCTTTTATCTCACTGGATTCGTTTTCTTTAAAATATTTTTCATCATCCTCAGTCCTAAATGATGATACAAATGAGTATCTTTGGCCTATAGTGCAAAGATGAATAATTACCTGATGAATATATTTGGCCCGTAGTGCAAAGATGAACATGTATTGAGATGAACATAACCAATTGGTGATACAAATGAATATCTTTGGCCTGTAGTGCAAAAATGAATATTTAATTCAAGATGTATATTGATTGATGTTACAGGGATAAAATATTGATGATGGACTTTTAAATCTTAGAAGAGAGTAGAATTCTTTCTCTACTTGACTCTTCTAATGGATTATTGTTTTCGCTTGCAGTTGTTGATCTAAAACTTGTTGTCGATTATATTCTATCAGATTTTTCCCTGTTGAAAACTAATGATAATTTGTTGTATATTATCTTAATCAAAATATTCTTTACTGGGCTAGTTGAGCTCACCCTTTTTGTTCTATTTTTCTCAGGAGGCGAGAATATAGCGGAAACTAGTCGGGGTACGGAGTGATGTTTTCAGTCAGTGGTATTAGCAGTCCTCACTATTTTATAAAATAGTGTGATAATAATTGTAATAAGGACTCCTTTTGAGTTTGTATACTCTCTAGTAGAGAATAATTGTATTCAAACTCACAGTATTGGGTTGTTGTATTTTACACAATAATTGTATTAATGAAGTTATAGTTGTTTCTGTAACAAGTTTTTGGCGACTCATAATAGGTGATGTATACCTATTTTGGGGGCGTCACAGTTGGTATCAGAGCTATAAGTAAAGAGCCCCGAGCCTCTCGCTGGTGACTTCCTATTGATGGGGGATGCACCGAAGCCAAACTCTCCGTAGGGGACGCCGTTCTGCGGTGGCAAATTGATAGGTACCAATGTGAGGTGTTGTCCACTGATGGGACATTTATCACAGTTGGTATCAAAGCTTAGGGATATGATCCCTGGCTGAGATGTGAGACAAGAACTAGGAGGGGAGAGACGGAGAATTCCTTCGCTAGTATGACCTGACTAAGTTTATTTGGTGTTTATTTGGTAGGTCAGAGTATAGGGATAATATGTGACATGTCAATTAACCCTTGTTTTATGGCAGTATTTAAGAATGGCAGCTGAGAACGTTAATAATGGAGTAAATCAGACCGTAGAGACACCTTTGATCACCACCCAGGGGAACGTGCAACAGGAAGGCAATATTCATCTTGTAAACAACGTTACCGAGCAAACGATAAATGATGGAATGTTTAGGAGCTTTTTGCAGTTCATGCAAAATCAGACGAGGGAGACTCGTGTACAGAATACGGGTGGAAATGATAACAATGCGCGGCTTGTCACAGCCAAGCAGTTCAAAGATTTGGGACCACCAGAATTTAAGGGAAAGCCGGATCCGATCATGGCGGAAACGTGGGTCAGGCAAATTACCAAGATATTCGATGTCTTGGGATGCACGGAGGAACAGAAGGTTCCATTCGCCACCTTTATGTTCCGCGGTGAGGCAGACTACTGGTGGGAGTCAGTGAAGCGTACCCAGCCTGACGCACTTAACATGTCCTGGGAAATATTTCAGAAACTGTTCAATGACAAGTACTTTTCTGAAAGTATTCGTCATATGAAGGAGGTGGAGTTTATCAGACTGGAACAAAATAACATGACGGTGTCTTAGTACGAGGTGAAGTTCGCGGAGTTATCCAGGTTTGCACCTCATTTGGTGGAGAACGAGGAACGTATGACAAGGATGTTTTTCAGAGGTCTAAAACCCGAGATTCGGCAATATCTTATCTCTCATAAATTTTTTTTATATTCAGATGTTGTAAACAGGGCTCAATTATTAGAGCGAGATAATGAGAATGTTCAACCGAGGGACCACAACTAGGGACATACCGGTGGTGGCAGTCATCGGAGCAATGAAAACCAGCAGGGAGGAAAACATTCGGACAAAAGCGGTAAGCACTCTGGTGGTAATCGCGGCCGTGATAATAGAAGGAGCGAGTCGGGAGGAGATTTCAAGAAGAGAAGGTACAACAATGATAACGTGAAGACGTCAGCACAAACATCAACTATTTCTAGGGGAGGAGAACGACCACCGGTCGTATGTTACAAATGTGGGAAAGAGGGACATATCAGCCCAAACTGTCCACAACAATCCAAGGTATGTTATAACTGTGGAAAGGAGGGTCATATAGCTCGAGAGAGTTCTGTATTAAAACCAAGTTCAGCGGGGATGGTGACTCCAAAAGTTGTCCCGGATAAGTCAAAATCGGTGGTTCCTGGAAGGGCGTTTGTCGTGACTGCCCAAAACGCGAGGAACCCAAACGAGGTGATCACGGGTAAGCTAATCATAAACTCTTGCGAAGTTTATACCTTATTAGATACCGGGTCTACCCATTCTTTTATCTCTCCTGCTTGTGCTCAACGTTTAAACTTGACTCCGGAGAAATTAGACTTTGACCTATCTGTGGAGACTCCGTTAGGAGAAACTTTCATTACATCTACAGTTTATAAATCTTGCTTAATCTAAGTTGGCACAATCATATTACCTGTTGACCTTATCTCTTTAAAGATACTTGCTTTTGATGTGATTTTAGAAATTGATTGGTTAACTACTTATCGTGCCAAAATTGATTGTTTTCGTAAGGTTGTTAGTTTTCATATTCCTAACCAACCTGTTATGCGAATTCAAGCAACCAAACCACTAAAATCAATCGCTGTCATATCAAGCCATAAAGCCACTCGTTTATTAAAAAACGGATGTCAAGCTTTCTTAGCCCATGTTATGGACTTGAACAAAAATACGTCAGATTTGAATACTATTTTCGTTGTTAGTGAATTTCCTGAATAACTTCCCGGTCTACCCCCAGAACGTGAAGTTGAATTCTTTATTGACCTTGAACCTGGTACAAAGCCCATTTCTAAAATCCCATATCGAATGGCTCCTATTGAACTTCAGGAGTTAAAGGTTCAACTACAGGAGTTGTTGGACACCGGTTTTATTCGTCCTAGTACATCTCCTTGGGGTGCTCCTGTGTTATTCGTAAAGAAGAAAGACGGGAGTATGCGACTTTGTATCGACTACCGAGAATTGAATCATGTCACTATCAAGAATAGGTATCCGCTACCTCGCATTGATGACCTGTTTGACCAGTTGTAAGGAGCACAATTCTTTTCAAGGATCGATCTTTGTTCTGGATATCATCAGCTGAAGATTAAAACTGAGGATATTCTAAATACTGCCTTCAAAACTCGGTATGGGCATTATGAATTCTTAGTCATGTCTTTTGGATTGACTAATGCTCCTGCTACCTTTATGGATATTATGAACCGTGTATTCAAAGAATATTTGGATAAGTTCGTTGTTGTCTTTATTGATGACATCCTCATCTATTCCAAAAGCCGTGAAGATCATGAGCGCCATTTGAAGCTGGTACTGCAAAGGCTTCGTGATAACAAGCTATATGCTAAGCTGAAGAAATGCGAGTTCTGGCTTGAGGAAGTAGCATTTCTTGGGCATGTGATGTCAAAATATGGAGTATCTGTCGACCAGACGAAGATTGAAGCCATACAAAGTTGGGAGCAACCAAAGTCGGTGACCGAAGTACGTAGCTTTCTGGGCTTAGGTGGTTATTATCAGAGATTCGTGGAAGGATTTTATAGAATCGCTACTCCGTTAACTCAGCTGACTCGTAAAGATATAAAATTCGGTTGGAGCGAGGATTGGGAGAAGAGTTTTCAAGAACTCAAGAGAAGACTCATTTCGGCACTTGTTTTGACAATACCATCTGGTTCGGATGGATTTGTTATCTACAGTGATGCTTCAGGCAAAGGTTTAGGATGTGTTCTCATGCAACATGGGAAAGTCATAGCCTATGCCTCGCGACAACTCAAAGAATATGAGAGGAATTATCCTACTCATGATTTGGAGTTGGCAGCAGTCGTTTTTGCGTTGAAGATCTGGAGACACTACCTGTATGGGGAGAAAGTGGAGATATATACAGATCATAAAAGCCTCAAATATTTCTTCACCCAAAAGGAACTCAACATGCGACAGCGACGTTGGCTCGAGCTGTTGAAAGATTACGATCATACCATCCAATATCATCCTGGAAAAGCGAACGTAGTAGCTGACGCATTGAGTAGAAGATCATACGCGGGTACGAGTGCAATGTTGTTAACACAAAGGCCCATTTTGTATAACTTGCAAAAGATGGGGATAGAGATGAAGGCTCCAAGTACCCACGTGATGATATCAAACATACGAGTAGAACCGACTTTAATCGATAAAGTTAAAGCTGCTCAAGCTACGGACATGGAGCTGATGCTTATGAAGAAGAAAGTGCAAGAAGGTGTTATTCCAGAAGCAAGAATCGATGAAGAAGGAATACTTCGAGTCAACTCCAGACTTTGTGTTCCTAACGATTTTGACTTGAAGCATAGAATCATGATGGAGGCACACAACACACCGTTTGCAATCCATCCTGGGAGTGCCAAAATGTATCACGATCTTCGACATATATTTTGGTGGAGCAATATTAAAAGAGAGATCGCGGAGTTTATCTCGAGGTGTTTAACTTGTCAACGCGTAAAGGCGGAGCATCAAGTACCAAAGGGTCTGTTGCAACCACTTGAGATTCCGAAGTGGAAGTGGGAACACATTACCATGGATTTCGTTACGGGTCTTCCCAAGGTTTCTCAAGCATTGATGCGATTTGGATTATTGTTGATAGATTAACCAAGTCTGCCCATTTCTTGCCTATACGTGAGACTTATTCCCTTGAACGTCTTGCTAGTATGTACGTAGATGAGATTATGAGATTGCATGGCATGCCAGTATCCAAAGTTTCAGATCGTGACCCAAGATTCACTTCACGATTTTGGGTTAGCTTGCAGAAAGCTATAGGCACGGATTTACGATTCAGTTCGGCATACCATCCTCAAACGAACGGACAATCAGAGACGACTATTCAAACTCTTGAAGATCTATTAAGACTCTGTGTCGTAGATTTCAAAGGGAGTTGGGATAAGTACCTATCATTGGTGGAATTCTCCTACAACAATAGTTATCAAGCAAGTATAGGCATGGCTCCATTCGAGGCGTTGTATGGAAGAAAATGTCGTTCTCTAGTATGCTGGGATGAGTTGGGTGAAGCAACATTATTGGGACCAGAATTGGTACGCATAACTACAGAGAAGATCTAAACAATTCGACAACGTATACAAACGGCACAGGATCGACAAAAGAGTTATGTGGATCTTCATCAAAAGGACGTGGAATTTAATATTGAGGATAATGTATTGTTACGTGTTGCACCATGGAAGGGAGTTACAAGATTTGGGAAGAGAGGAAAGCTCAATCCACGATTTGTCGGTCTATTTGAAATTCTTGACCGAATAGAAAATGTGGCATATCGACTCGCATTACCTCCAAGCATGTCTCGTGTTCATAATATTTTTCACATATCTGTGCTTCGTAAATATGTGAAAGACCCAAACCACATAATTGAGTTAGAACCAGACGAGATAGCCGAAGATTTAACATACGAGGAGGTACCTGTTAAGATCTTGGATAGGAAAGAGCATGTTCTACGCACGAAGGTTATACCACAAGTTAAGGTTTTGTGGAGAAACCATGTTATTGAAGAAATGACCTGGGAGTTGGAATCAGAAATGAAAGCGAGGTATCCTCACCTTTTCGAAACACCAGGTACGTACGTCAATTTCGAGGACGAAATTTCATAAGGAGGGGAGGTTGTAAGACCCCAACTTATTAATAAATGAAATTAAATTTCCTCTATTTATTATTTTGAAATAGAAAGAGTTGATTTGATTAATGTGGTTAGTTATGGGTAAAATGCGCAAATATTTAAAATAAGCAAGTGGTTATAAAATATTCATTTTTGGTCGGTGAATATTCATTTGGTCGTGAGATATTCTTGCTGTCGGGGAATATTCGTACGACGGCGCAGCCTTGTGTGGGCCCCATAACGGAAAGCGAATGGATGAAGAAAACGACAAGTATAAGTTGTTTATAATTAACGGCGTAGTTGTTACCGTTAATACTGTTGGAATATCTGGTGGTTAAAATACAGTAGCACACGGTATTGTACCAATTATTGATTCTTACGTAAGAAGGCACTACTCAATAATTGTTACAGTAGTTACTGTTCAATATTTTATTTTAATGATTCAATAATTGTTGCGTTGATATTTCATATTATTGTTGTTTCAATAATTGTTGCTGCACAGTATTTTCTATTATCAGATCAATAATTCATATTATTTAAATAATATTAGTAGATAGCATTATTGGCAATGTCTAGAAAGTTCTGTCTAATGATGGGTTTGGTCATCTAATTGCGCGCTAGTAAGGAGAAATCCTTATTGGAAAGCCCTCTCTTTCCTGGGAACGGCCTAGTTGTTATAAATGTGATTTTGTAATATTTTTTGTGAATAGTTAATTATTGATTCATATGATAAGAAAATATTTATTCTATGTGGATATAAATGTTGGATATATTTATCGTGGTTAAAAATGAAGGAGTTAATGTTGAGGTGTTTTATCAGTATTTTTATCAGAATTGAGGTATTAAAAATCAAATTAGGATTTTTGAGATATTTTGCAGGGGTTATAATTTTTAATCCGACCGTTGGATCGTGACAATTTTTGGATATGTTATACATATATAAGTTGAGTATATGTTCACAAATTTTGAACCGTTAAAAATGAACGTATGATTTATTATGAATTTTACGAGATGACTGGTTCGGAAATTGTTGAATTTTCGGAGTTTATCATTTTAGTAGAAAATTCTAGAATTGGTAGGTCCCACTCTTGGTTGGTGAAGAAATGTGCTGAGATTTTAATTCAAATATGGTGGGTGGGAATAGTAGCAGGTAAAGCCATCAGGTTACAAGTTAAGTCTGCTTCGGCGTGCTAACAATTTCTTATAAATAGAGGGATAAGTTAGAATTAAAAATCACACCAGAAACAAGTTTTCTCTCTTTCTCTCTCTAGATTATTGAGTGTATTTTGTGAGTATTTAGATACTTTGAGAGCTGCTATTCAGCACAAGTTTCATTCAGCCTCATATCTGATATTCAGTCAGAAGTACGGTTATTTTAAGGTAAGGGATATTATTTTCCTCCTAATAATATTATTCTTTCAATATCATTATGCTGAAATATTGATCTGAAGTTTTTATCAAATTTAGAACTTTTTGATGTCGGGGTTACTATTCACGTATACAGAACTATTCACGTATACGGCACAATTCACCGAAAAATAAAATTTTCTTCTTTTTGTCCAAGTTGTCTATTATGTTTACTATCTTTGATTGTATCCATATTTTGATCATTATTTTTGAATTCTGCTTCACAATTGGTTATTTCAAAATATTATTGAACTTGGATAAACTGTAATACGAATCCTTAGTATTTGATCTTTTATCTCACTGGATTCGTTTTCTTTAAAATATTTTTCATCATCCTCAGTCCTAAATAATGATACAAATGAATATCTTTGGCCTATAGTGCAAAGATGAATGATTACCTGATGAATATCTTTGGCCCGTAGTTCAAAGATGAACAGGTGTTGAGATGAACATGACCAACTGGTGATACAAATGAATATCTTTGGCCTGTAATGCAAAGATGATTATTTGATTCAAGATGTATATTGATTGATATTACAGGGATAAAATATTGATGATGGACTTTTAAATCTTAGAAGATAGTAGAATTCTTTCTCTACTTGACTTTTCTAATGGATTGTTGTTTCCGCTGCAGTTGTTGATCTAAAACTTGTTGTCAATTATATTCTATCAGATTTTTTCCTGTTGAAAACTAATGATAATTTGTTGTATATTATCTTAATCATAATATTCTTTACTGGGCTAGTTGAGCTCACCCTTTTGAGTTTGTATACTCTCTAGTAGAGAATAATTATATTCAAACTCACAGTATTAGGTTGTTGTATTTTATACAATAATTGTATTAATGAAGTTGTAGTTGTTTCTGTACCAAGTTTTTGGTGACTCATAATGGGTGATGTATACCTATTTTGGGGGCGTCACATTTCTAGACATTGCCAATAATGTTATCCAATAATATTATTCAAATAATATGAATTATTGATATGATAATGAAAAATACTGTGCAGTGACAATTATTGAAACAACAATAATATAAAATATCAATGCAGCAATTATTGAATCAATAAAATAAAATATTGAACAGTAACTACTGTAACAATTATTGAGTAGTGCCTTACTTCGTAAGAATCAATAATTCAAAAATACTGTGCAATCCGCGTGCTACTGTGCAACCGCGCGTATTACTGTATTTTAACCACCAGGTATTTCAACAGTGTTAACGGTAACAACTACGCCGTTATTTATAAAAACTCAATTTTTGTCGTTATCTTCATCCAACCGTTTTCCGTTATGGGACCCACAAATAGCTGCGCCGTCGTACGAATATTCCCCGACAGAAAGAATATTCCACGACCAAACGAATATTTCTCGACAAAATGAATATTTTATAACCACTTGTTTATTTTGTAAAATTTACACATTTCGCCCATAACCAAAATATTATATCAAATTAACACCTTATTATTCACAATAATAATTAGAAAAAATTTAATTTTATTCATTAATAAGTTGGGGTCTTACATCAGCACTCTATTGGTCAATTGACCAACTTACCCAAAAATAAGCTTCATGCTAACCACTTCCATATTACTCGGCATCTGTAACCTTTAACAAACTAATTACGTCAATAAACATCTTAAGAACAGAAAAAACACATAACAAGAATCGGAAACCCTAATAACACTTTTAAATAATTAACAATAATCATCATTAATATATTGATTAAAATTAAATGTACTTATATAAATAATAATGTTATGGACATCAAATGACATGACATTAAATATTTTAATAATAATTTATGGTATAATCAATTATATAAGATATACTCCACCAATGTTATGCTTACACATGCATTTTTTGAGATACAAAATCTGAAACCCTTAGTAAACTAAATTAATTTTAGAAAGTCCTTAATAATCTTAGATTTTGAAAAGAATGAAACATAAAATATATTTAACGTAGTAGAAAAATGTTATAACTAGCACAATATTCCAAAACACTCATTTCCTGATGCAGTAATGAACCAAAATGACCCAATAGATAAATCGTAAATAATTAAAAATATTCAAATAAATGAAAAAAAATGGCATTTCCTTTTCAAAGAAACACTAATTTAAATTTTTATTTTAGTCAATTTGCAAAATTATAAAATTTAAAATTGATGTAAAAATACTTGATTTTGATTAATGGATAATTAATGTTGTAAACAATTTCAAAAAAATATGAAATTCATTAAGATTGAAGTCAAATGAATTAATTTGGCAAATTCATTAAGATTGAAGTCAAATTAAATTAATTTTATGAAATTGACAGAATATTTTTCAAAACTAAATAAATATAACGTTTTTGCATATTGGACCTACTGCACATTTTTAACTGGACTGGCGGCGGAAAACAAGGTCAACACTACGACAAAAATATTTTGACCGCTAATGTGATTAAAATATAAATAAATAAAATTATAAAACACTGATATCTAATTTTTACGTTCAATTATCACGTATTTATAGATAAAGTTATAAAAATAAGCAAACAGTTCAGGCTCGATTCGTACTCGCTCGATTAAAAGTTCGACTCGAAATATAAAGGTGTGAAACATGAGAAAATTTTAAACTTCGATAAATTACTCGAATCTCTTCAAATTATAATTTTCTATTGATACTCGGATTATATTCGTTCAAAAAGTTCAAACTGCTCGGACTCGATTCGGAATCGTGCTCAACTCGGTAGCTAAATGAGCCTCAATCAAACCTTATTTTATATTTGATAAATTTGTGAACTAAATCTGAACAACTCAATACTCGACTCGTTTCGTTTACATCCTTACTCGTAGAAAAGCTAATATGCTACTCAAGTTTTTGTTCTTTTTTTTCGCCTTTAAGGTGTGTTTGGAAACTCTTAAATTGTTTACACCCTTACTCGTAGAAGAGCTAATGTGCCACGATTTACAGTTGAAGGAGAAGTCTCATCCAAAATCATTGTCCCCTTCCTTTGATGGGTTCGGGAGTCATGATCTAATCACAGTATTCTAGAATTTGCTCTGGGGTTGGTTACGATTTTGGCCGAAGGAACTTTTTAGATCTGATTATCGGTTATTCTGTATTGTTGATTTATTATTCATTTAATCTGATTTGTGTTTGGGACTGCGAAATCGTTGCATCAATTTGTCGTTCCCAACTTCTGGTTTCAGTTTTGGGCTTGTTTGCTCTAGTTTGAATTTTGTCCGGTGGTCTCGTATCTTTTCGATCTAGATATTATGTGTTTTCTGCATATTTCTTAATGTCTGATTTGGATGTTTTTGCTTTTATGAATTTTCTATTTCTGGTGTCATTGTCGGTGGTTTACATTGAAAATTATTTCCAATTTAGCTAATCTTAAGATCTGATTTTATTATGTATTTGTTTCTTTTATGTTTAAGCCTTAATGATTTCATTGTATGGATATTAATATTAATTTTTAAAATAAAAATAATAATGAAAAGAAAGAAAGAGATAGAAAGAAAAAGAAAAAAATGAATTAAAATATTTATTTTAATTATTTTTTATCACATAATTAATGATTATATATATTTTTTATTTTTGTGTGTTGCCACATAAGAAAATACGTGTTTTTTTTAAATAGCAACGTCGGAAAATTAGTCTAATTTCTTAATATCCGTGAGCAAAGTTGGACGGAATGACCTGATTAACAATTTTTAAAAACACAATGGGCCAATTGTATTTTTTTAAAGTACAGTATCTCAATGCTTACAATTCGACGAACACAATCAAGTAAAGGTGCTTTTTGCCAAAAAGTAAGATTACCCTATAAATAAATATTACATCCGTTTCAAAATTAGTAATATATTTTTGTTTTTAAGAGTAAATTCGTAAAAATTTAAAATTGATATAATTTCATTCAAATTTTAAAAATAATAAAGATGATAATTAATAATAGTTTATAATAATTAATTTATTATTATTATTTTTTATATTAAAAATAAATAATTTAAACAAATTTTAAATTTTAAAATTTTATAAATTAATTTTAAAAAGTTAAAATATATTTATAATTTTGAAACGAGAAAAAGATAACCTACCCCATAGACTTATGATCAGTACATAGGTTGTAAGTCGTAGGTATACCTTAGATTCAGCAACCTAGCTACCAGCTACTACTACTACCCAACTACCTATTCCAGCGTGAGTATTTTATAAATTATTCTATAAATATTTTATAAATGATTGATATAATATATTTTAATTTAATATATTAATTAATAAATTATTTTAATATAATTTTCGATTTTATATAAAAAAAGTAAAATAGAATATATCATATTAATAATTTATAAAATAATTTACGTAGGTAACATTATTCTTCCTGCATATGGAGTACTAACAAAACATGGTTCAAATATTCAAATATAACCTCGCGTGTTCTCACGCACTGCCTCATCATCATGTGGCAGGTTTGGCGACGTTGACAACAATCAACCGTCAGATTAGACTCACCCCACCGTGCATCCAACGACCGACCAGTGAGGTCCACGCCCAAACGCTCCCTTCAAACACCTTTTTATCTATTTTTCCTCTTGGGCAGGGAACAACTTTTTATTTACTACTAATATTATTATACAGTAAACACCAAATTTCAACTATATACTATTTTGAAGGAAACTGATATTTCTAAATTATTATTTTTTTGATATTTTTATACGTAAATTTTACATATTAGCTAAAATTTTTATTAATTAATATGTATGTGAAAATATCAAATAAAAAATAATATGAAATTTCTATTTTGAATTATGGAAAACTTAATAATATTAATATTTATAAATTTGATGGTAAATAACTTAAATAACCTCTATTTTTAAGCAAGATGAACATGGTCTCTCTCTTCTTTCAAAAGTCACACTTATTTGCCCCTTAATTTGTTTTAATGGTAGAAATTGTTAGTTTAAATCAACCCAATATATATGAGTGACCCGAGGATTACTTGCGGGAATATAGACTAAAAATGAGGGGTCATTTTGCAAAAAAGGCAATTATCCTTTCCTTCACTTAGAAATTAGAATATGGTAGAATACTTTCGGATCCACTTAATTACGTATTTTTCATTCAATTCTTTTTAGTATGTAGATTTGGTTAGGGACTATAAATTATCGTATATAATTAGGAAACTGATATTTTTTTATATTTCCACACCTGAGATTCACCTTTTAACCAAATTAATATTAATATTTGATTAAAAAATAGGATCCGCTTGCGAAAATATGTATCGGGCGGAATTAGATAAAAAGTATAATGGAGGGAGCTAATGGTAGAATAAATTAAGAGTCCTTTTGACCGGATAATTAAACGTTTTTAAAAAATTTTATTTTTTGTTTTTTGTTTATTTTTATTGTGACTACTAAAAAATGTATAGTATTTATTTCAACTGAAAATTTTATAAAATATAGTGTTTTAGGTGTAATTTTAATATATAGACAAGAACATGGTTATACAATATCTACACCCCTGTAAAAATATATGTAAGACCCCAACTTATTAATGAATAAAATCAAATTTTCTCTAAATATTATTGTGAATAATAAGGGGTTAATTTGATATAATACTTTGGTTATGGGTGAAATGTGCAAATTTTGCAAAATAAGCAAATGGTTATAAAATATTTATTTTTGGTCGGTGAATATTCGGTTGGTCGTGGAATATTCTTGCTGTCGGGGAATATTCGTACGACGACGCAGCCTTGTGTGGACCCCATAACGGAAAGCGATTGGATGAAGAAAACGACAAGTATAAGTTGTTTATAAATAACGGCGTAGTTGTTACCGTTAATACTGTTGGAATACCCGTGGTTAAAATACAGTAGCACACGGTATTGCACCAATTATTGATTCTTACGTAAGAAGGCACTACTAAATAATTGTTACAGTAGTTATTATTTAATATTTTATTTTACTGATTCAATAATTATTGCGTTGATATTTTATATTATTGTTGTTTCAATAATTGTTGCTGCACAGTATTTTCATTTATCAGATCAATAATTCATATTATTTGAATAATATTATTAGATATTTATTGGCAATGTCTAGAAAGTTCTGTCTAAGGAGAGGTTTGGTCATCTAATTGCGCGCCAGTAAGGAGAAATCCTTATTGGAAAGCCCCCTCTTTCCTAGGAACGGCCTGGTTGTCATAAAGTGATTCTGTAATATTATTTGTGAATAATAATTATTGATTCATATGATAAGGAAATATTTATTTTATGTGGATATAAATGAGGGATATATTTTTGTGTGTTAAAAATGAAGGAGTTAATGTAAGACCCCAAATTATTAATAAATGAAATTTAAATTCCCTCTATTTATTATTTTGAAATAGTAAGTGTTAATTGATTAATGAGGTTATTTATGGGTAAAATGCGTAAATTTTTTAAATAAGCAAGTGGTTATAAAATATTCATTGTTTTCGGGGAATATTCGTTTGGTCGTGGAATATCTTCCTGTCGGGGAATATTCGTACGACGGCGCAGTCTTTGTGGGCCCCATAACGGAAAGCGATTGGATGAAGAAAACGACAAGTATATGTTTTTATTAATAACGGCGTAGTTGTTACCGTTAATACTGTTGGAATACCCGGTGGTTAAAACACAGTAATACGCGTTGTTACACAGTAGCACACTGTATTGCACCAATTATTGATTCTTACGTAAGAAGGCACTACTCAATAATGGTTACAGTAATTACTGTTCAGTATTTTATTTTATTGATTCAATAATTGCTGCGTTGATATTTTATATTACTGTTGTTTCAATAATTGTCACTACACAGTATTTCCCATTATCAGATCAATAATTCATATTATTTGAATAATATTATTAGATAACATTATTGGCAATGTCTAGAAAGTTCTGTCTAAGGAGAGGTTTGGTCATCTAATTGCGCGCCAGTAAGGAGAAATCCTTATTGGAAAGCCCCCTCTTTCCTGGGAACGGCCTGGTTGTCATAAATGTGATTCTGTAATATTATTTGAAATAAATTAATTATTGATCCATATGATAAGGAAATATTTATTTTTGTGGATATAAATGAGGGATATATTTTTGTGGTTAAAAATGAAGGAGTTAATGTTGAGGTTTTTATCAGTATTTTTGTCGGAATGGAGGTATTAAAAATCAGGTTTTTGAGATATTTTGCGGGAGTTATAATTTTAATCCGACCGTTGGATCGTGGTAATTTTTGGATATGTTATACATATAATTTGAGTATATGTCCACAAATTTTGAACCGTTAAAAATGAACGTATGATTTATTATGAATTTTACGAGATGACTGGTTCAGAATTGTTGAATTTTCGGAGTTAATCATTTTGTAGAAAATTCTAGAATTGGTGGGCCCCACTCTTGGTTGGTGAAGAATGTGCTGAGATTTTTATTCAAATGTGGTGGGTGGGAATAGTAGCAGGTAAAGCCATCAGGTTGCAGGTTAAGTCTGCTTCGGCGTGCTAACATTTTCCTATAAATAGAGGGCTAAGTTAGAATTGAAAATCACACACACGAAACAAGTTTTCTCTCTTTCTCTCTCTATAGATTATTGAGTGTATTTGTGAGTATTTAGATACTTTGAGAGTTCTATCATCAGAGCAAGTGTCTTTCAGCCTTATACCGGTATTCCGACCAGAAGTACTGTCTGTACGAGGTAAGGGATGTATTTTATTCAAAAATTATTATTCTTCAATATCATTATGCCGAAATATTGGTTAGAAATTTTTATCAAATTTGGAACTTTTCACGTCGGGGTTTACTATTCATGAGTACTATTCACGAGTTACTATTATTCACGAGTTACTATTCACCGAAAAAATAAAATTTTCTTCTTTCGTCCAAAATATCTATTCTGGTACTGCTTTGATTGTATCCAGTTTTATCATTCTTAAATTCTACTTCACTGTATAATTATAAGGTATTTTTTGGACATGAATAAATCGATATACGAATCCTTAATATTTGTTATTTTGTTTCACTGGATTCGTTTTCTTTAATTATATTTTCAATCATCCTCAGTCCTAAAATGATGAATTACTGAATATCTTTGGCCGTAGTTGCAAAGATGAATGATTAACTGATAATATCTTTGGCCCGTATTGCAAAGATAAATAACATTGTTGAGATGAACATGACCGACTGGTGATACAAATGATATCTTTGGTTGTAGTGCAAAGATGAATATTTGATTAAAGATGGTTTATTGATTGTTGTTACAGGGATAAAATATTGATGATGGACTTTTAAATCTTAGAAGATAGTATAACTCATTCTCTACTTACTCTTCTAATGGTTTGCGATTTCCGCTGCAGTTATTGATTTAAAATTGTTGTCTATTGTATTCTATTAGATTTTTCCCTGTTGAAGACTAACGATAATTTGGTTCTGTAATTACTTAGTCATAATGTTCTTTACTGGGCTAGTTGAGCTCACCCTTTTATTTTTGATTCATTTTTCATAGGATTCAATAATGTAGCGAGTATTATTCATTGTATGGAATAATTGTTGCTAGAAGTTCTTTATAGATCAATAACTATATTTGTGAAATAATTAGAAATAATTGTAATGAGGGTATTTGAAGTGTGGATATGTCTAAATGAGAATATTTGGAAATTTAAACTCACGTTCTTTGGTTGTCATAAATGTGATGTAAGTTATTTATTTGTAATATTTATTTTGATGATTCATAAAAAATAATTTTTGGTTTGTATAGGGATATATTTTTGGTGTGAAAGTTAATGTTGAGGTTTTTATCAGTATTTTTGTCGGAATGGAGGTATTAAAAATCAGGGTTTTTGAGATATTTTGCGGGGGTTATAATTTTTAATCCGACCGTTGGATCGTGGTAATTTTTGGATATGTTATACATATATAAGTTGAGTATATGTCCACAAATTTTGAACCGTTAAAAATGAACGTATGATTTATTATGAATTTTACAAGATGACTGGTTCAGAAATTGTTGAATTTTCGGAGTTTATCATTTTGGTGGAAAATTCTAGAATTGGTGGGCCCCACTTGTGGTTGGTGAAGAAATGTGCTGAATTATATTTCAAATGTGGTGGGTGGGAATAGTAGCAGGTAAAGCCATCAGGTTGCAGGTCAAACCTACCAAAATTTTCCTATAAATAGAGGGCTAAGTTAGAATTGAAAATCACACCAGAAACAAGTTTTCTCTCTTTCTCTCTCTAGATTATTGAGTGTATTTTGTGAGTATTTAGATACTTTGAGAGTTTCTATTCATCAGAGCAAGTTTCTTTCAGCCTTATACCGGTATTCCGACCAGAAGTACTGATATTTTGAGGTAAGGGATATTATTTTCTTCTTAAATGATATTATTTTCTTCAATATCATTATGCTGAAATATTGATATGAGTTTTTATCAAATTTGGAACTTTTTGTGTCGGGGTTACTATTCACGTATACGGCACTATTCACGTATACGGCACTATTCACGAATACGGCACTATTCACCGAAAAATAAAATTTTTCCTTTTTGTCCAAGATGTCTATTATGGTTACTATCTTTGATTGTATCCATGTTTTGATCTTTATTTTTGAATTCTGCTTCACAATTGATTATTATGAAGTATTATTGATCTTGGATAAACTGTTATACGAATCCCTACTATTTGTCCTTCTGTCTCATTGGATTCGTTCTCTTTAAGATATTTTTCATCATCCTCAGTCCTAAATGATGATATTACTGAATATCTTTGGCCTGTAGTGCAAAGATGTATAATTACTTGATGAATATCTTTGGCCTGTAGTGCAAAGATGAACAGGTGTTGAGATGAACATGACCGACTGATGATACAAATGAATATCTTTGGCCTGTAGTGCAAAGATGAATATTTGGTTAAAGATGATTATTAATTGATGTTACAGGGATAAAATATTGATGATGGACTTTTAAATCTTAGAAGATAGTAGAATTCTTTCTCTACTTGACTCTTCTAATGGTTTGCTGTTTCCGCTGCAGTTGTTGATCTAAAACTTGTTGTCGATTATATTTTATCAGATTTTTCCCTGTTGAAGACTAACGATAATTTGTTGTATATTATCTTAGTCATAATATTCTTTACTGGGCTAGTTGAGCTCACCCTTTTCCTTTTTGTTCCATTTTTCTTCTCAGGAGGTGAGAACATAGCAGGATCTAGTCGGGGTATGGAGTGATGGTTCTAGAAAGATGTATTAGCAGTCCTCACTATTTCTGTAAAATAGTGTTTGAATAATTGTAATGAGGATTTATTTGAGTGTGGATATTGTCTAGAAGACAATATTTGTATTTAAACTCACAGTATGTGTTGTCGTATTTTGCACGACAATTGTATTATTGAAGTTGTAGTTTGCTTTCTGTACCATGTATTTGGCGACTCAGAATGGGTGTTGTATACCTATTCTGGGGGCGTCACAGTTGGTATCAGAGCTTAGGGATATGATCCCTGGCTGAGATGTGAGACAAGAACTAGGAGGGGAGAGACGGGGAATTCCTTCGCTAGTATGACCTGACTAAGTTTATTTGGTGTTTATTTGGTCGGTCAGAGTATAGGGATAATATATGACATGACTATTAACCCTTGTTTTATGGCAGTATTTAAGAATGGCAGCTGAGAACGTTAATAATGGAGTAAATCAGACCGTGGAGACACCTTTGATCACTACCCAGGGGAACGTGCAACAGGAAGGCAATATTCCTCCTGTAAACAACGTTACCGAGCAAACGATGAATGATGGAATGTTTAGGAGCTTTTTGCAGTTCATGCAAAATCAGACGAGGGAGACTCGTGTGCAGAATACGGGTGGAAATGATAACAACGCGCGGTTTGTCACAGCTAAGCAGTTCAAAGAATTGGGACCACCAGAATTTAAGGGAAAGCCGGATCCGATCATGGCGGAAACGTGGGTCAAGCAAATTACCAAGATATTGATGTCTTGGGATGCACGGAGGAACAGAAGGTTCCATTCGCCACATTTATGTTCCGCGGTGAGGCAGACTACTGGTGGGAGTCTGTGAAGCGTACCCAGCCTGACGCACTCAACATGTCCTGGGAAACATTTCAAAAACTGTTCAATGACAAGTACTTTCCTGAAAGTATTCGTCATATGAAGGAGGTTGAGTTTATTAGACTGGAACAAAACAACATGACGGTGTCCCAGTACGAGGCGAAGTTTGCAGAGTTATCCAGGTTTGCACCTCATTTGGTCGAAAATGAGGAACGAATGACAAGGATGTTTCTGAGAGGTCTAAAACCCGAGATTCGGCAATATCTTATCTCTCATAAATTTTCTTTATATTCAGATGTTGTAAACAGGGCTCAATTATTAGAGCGAGATAATGAGTATGTGCAACCGAGGGACCACAACCAGGGTCATACCGGTGGCGGCAGTCATCGAAGCAATGAAAACCAGCAGGGAGGAAAACATTCGGACAAAAGCGGTAACCACTCTGGTGGTAATCGTGGTCGTGATAATAGAAGGAGCGAGTCGGGAGGAGATTTCAAGAAGAGAAGGTACAACAATGATAACGTGAAGACGTCAGCACAAACATCAACTGTTTCTAGGGGAGGAGAACGACCACCGGTCGTATGTTACAAATGTGGGAAAGAGGGACATATCAGCCCAAACTGCCCACAACAATCCAAGGTATGTTATAACTGTGGAAAGGAAGGTCATATAGCTCGAGAGTGTTCTGTAGCAAAACCAAGTTCAGCGGGGATGGTGACTCCAAAAGTTGTCCCGGATAAGTCGAAATCAGCGGTTCCTGGAAGGGCGTTTGTCGTTACTGGCCAAAACGCGAGAAACCCGAACGAGGTGATCACGGGTAAGCTAATCTTGAATTCTTGCGAAGTTTATACTTTACTAGATACCGGTTCTACCCATTCTTTTATCTCTCCTGCTTGTGCTCAACGTTTAAACTTGACTCCGGAGAAATTGGACTTTAACTTATCTGTTGAAACTCCGTTGGGTGAAACCTTCGTTACATCTACAGTTTATAAATCTTGCATGATCCAAGTTGGCACTATCACATTACCTGTTGATCTTATCTCTTTAAAGATACTTGCTTTTGATGTGATTTTAGGAATTGATTGGTTAACCACTCATCATGCTAAAATTGATTGTTTTCGTAAGGTTGTTAGTTTTCATATTCCTAACCAACCTGTCATACGAATTCAAACTACTAAACCACTAAAATCAGTCACTGTCATATCAAGCCACAAAGCTATTCGTTTATTGAAAAACGGATGTCAAGCTTTCTTAGCCCATGTTATGGATTTGAACAAAGACAAGTCAGATTTGAATAATATTTCTATTGTTAGAGAATTTTCCGATGTATTTCCTGAAGAACTTCCCGGTCTACCCCCGGAACGAGAAATTGAATTCTTTATTGACCTTGAACCCGGTACAAAGCCCATTTCTAAAACCCCATATCGAATGGCTCCTATTGAACTTCAGGAGTTAAAAGTCCAACTACAGGAGTTGTTGGACATCGGTTTTATTCGTCCTAGTACGTCTCCTTGGGGTGCTCCTGTTTTATTCGTAAAGAAGAAAGACGGAGTATGCGACTTTGTATTGACTATCGAGAATTGAACCATGTCACCATCAAGAATAGGTATCCGCTACCTCGCATTGATGACCTGTTTGACCAGTTGCAAGGAGCACAATTCTTTTCAAAGATCGATCTTCGTTCTGGATATCATCAGCTGAAGATTAAAACTGAGGATATTCCAAAGACTGCCTTCAGAACTCGGTACGGGCATTATGAATTCTTAGTAATGTCTTTTGGATTGACTAATGCTCCTGCTGCCTTCATGGATATGATGAACCGTGTATTCAAAGAATATTTGGATCAGTTCGTTGTTGTCTTTATTGATGACATCCTCATCTATTCCAAAAGCCGTGAAGATCATGAGCGCCATTTGAAGCTGGTACTGCAAAGGCTTCGTGAAAACAAGCTATATGCCAAACTGAAGAAATGCGAGTTCTGGCTTGAGGAAGTAGCATTCCTTGGGCACGTGGTGTCAAAACATGGAGTATCTGTCGACCCGGCGAAGATTGAAGCCATACAAAGTTGGGAGCAACCGAAGTCGGTAACCGAAGTACGTAGCTTTCTGGGCTTAGCTGGTTATTATCGGAGATTTGTGGAAGGATTTTCTCGAATCGCTACTCCGTTAACTCAGCTGACTCGGAAAGATACAAAATTCGTATGGAGTGAGGAATGCGAGAAGAGTTTCCAAGAACTCAAGAGGAGACTCATTTCGGCACCTGTTTTGACAATACCATCTGGTTCGGATGGATTTGTTATCTACAGCGATGCTTCAGGCAAAGGGTTAGGATGTGTTCTCATGCAACATGGGAAAGTCATAGCCTATGCCTCACGACAACTCAAAGAATATGAGAGGAATTATCCTACTCATGATTTGGAGTTGGCAGCAGTCGTTTTTGCGTTGAAGATCTGGAGACACTACCTGTATGGGGAGAAAGTGGAGATCTATACAGATCATAAAAGCCTCAAATATTTCTTCACCCAAAAGGAACTCAACATGCGGCAACGACGTTGGCTTGAGCTGTTGAAAGATTACGATCATACCATCCAATACCATCCTGGAAAAGCAAACGTAGTAGCTGACGCATTGAGTAGAAGATCATATGCGGGTACGAGTGCAATGTTTTTAACACAAAGGCCCATTTTGTATGACTTGCAAAGGATGGAGATAGAGATGAAGGCTCCAAGTACCCACATGATGATATCAAATATACGAGTAGAACCGACTTTAATCGATAAAGTTAAAGCTGCTCAAGCTACGGATATAGAGCTGATGCGTATGAAGAAGAAAGTGCAAGAAGGTGCTATTCCAGAAGCAAGAATCGATGAAGAAGGAATACTTCGAGTCAACTCCAGACTTTGTGTTCCTAACGATTTTGACTTGAAGCATAGAATAATGATGGAGGCACACAACACACCGTTTGCAATCCATCCTGGGAGTACCAAAATGTATCACGATCTTCGACATACATTTTGGTGGAGCAATATGAAAAGAGAGATCGCGGAGTTTATCTCGAGATGTTTAACTTGTCAACGTGTAAAAGCGGAGCATCAAGTACCAAAGGGTCCATTGCAACCACTTGAGATTCCGAAATGGAAGTGGGAACACATTACTATGGATTTTGTTACAGGTCTTCCCAAGGTTTCTCAAGGCATAGATGCGATTTGGGTTATTGTTGATAGATTAACCAAGTCCGCTCATTTCTTGCCGATACGTGAGACTTATTCCCTTGAACGTCTTGCTAGTATGTACGTGAACGAGATTGTGAGATTGCATGGCATGCCAGTATCCATAGTTTCGGATCGTGACCCAAGATTCACTTCACGATTTTGGGTTAGCTTGCAGAAAGCTATGGGCACGGATTTACGATTCAGTTCAGCATACCATCCTCAAACGGACGGACAATCAGAGAGGACTATTCAAACTCTTGAAGATCTATTAAGACTTTGTGTCTTAGATCTCAAAGGGAGTTGGGATAAGTACCTACCATTGGTGGAATTCTCCTACAACAACAGTTATCAGGCGAGCATAGGTATGGCTCCATTTGAGGCGTTGTATGGAAGAAAATGTCGTTCTCCAGTATGCTGGGACGAGGTGGGTGAAGCAACATTGTTGGGACCAGAATTGGTACGCATTACTACAGAGAAGATCCAAACGATTCGACAACGTATACAAACGGCACAGGATCGACAAAAGAGTTATGCGGATCTTCATCGGAAGGACGTGGAATTTAATATTGGGGATCATGTATTGTTACGTGTTGCACCATGGAAGGGAGTTACAAGATTTGGGAAGAGAGGAAAGCTCAATCCAAGATTTGTTGGTCCATTTGAGATTCTTGAGCGAATAGGAAATGTGGCATATAGACTCGCATTACCTCCAAGCATGTCTCGTGTTCATAATGTTTTTCACATATCTATGCTTCGTAAATATGTTAAAGACCCGAACCACATTATTGAGTTAGAACCAGACGAGATAGCTGAAGATTTAACGTACGAGGAGGTACCTGTTAAGATCTTGGATAGGAAAGAGCATGTCCTACGCACGAAGGTTATACCACAAGTTAAGGTTTTGTGGAGAAACCATGCTATTGAAGAAATGACCTGGGAGTTGGAATCAGAAATGAAAGCGAGGTATCCTCACCTTTTTGAAACATCAGGTACGTACGTCAATTTCGAGGACGAAATTTCATAAGGAGGGGAGGTTGTAAGACCCCAACTTATTAATGAATAAAATCAAATTTTCTCTAAATATTATTGTGAATAATAAGGGGTTAATTTGATATAATACTTTGGTTATGGGTGAAATGTGCAAATTTTGCAAAATAAGCAAGTGGTTATAAAATATTTATTTTTGGTCGGTGAATATTCGGTTGGTCGTGGAATATTCTTGCTGTCGGGGAATATTCGTACGACGACGCAGCCTTGTGTGGGCCCCATAACGGAAAGCGATTGGATGAAGAAAACGACAAGTATAAGTTGTTTATAAATAACGGCGTAGTTGTTACCGTTAATACTGTTGGAATACCCGGTGGTTAAAATACAGTAGCACACGGTATTGCACCAATTATTGATTCTTACGTAAGAAGGCACTACTCAATAATTGTTACAGTAGTTATTATTCAATATTTTATTTTATTGATTCAATAATTGCTGCGTTGATATTTTATATTATTGTTGTTTCAATAATTGTTGCTGCACAGTATTTTCATTTATCAGATCAATAATTCATATTATTTGAATAATATTATTAGATAACATTATTGGCAATGTCTAGAAAGTTCTGTCTAAGGAGAGGTTTGGTCATCTAATTGCGCGCCAGTAAGGAGAAATCCTTATTGGAAAGCCCCCTCTTTCCTGGGAACGGCCTGGTTGTCATAAATGTGATTCTGTAATATTATTTGTGAATAATTAATTATTGATTCATATGATAAGGAAATATTTATTTTATGTGGATATAAATGAGGGATATATTTTTGTGGTTAAAAATGAAGGAGTTAATGTTGAGGTTTTTATCAGTATTTTTGTCGGAATGGAGGTATTAAAAATCAGGGTTTTTGAGATATTTTGCGGGGGTTATAATTTTTAATCCGACCGTTGGATCGTGGTAATTTTTGGATATGTTATACATATATAAGTTGAGTATATGTCCACAAATTTTGAACCGTTAAAAATGAACGTATGATTTATTATGAATTTTACAAGATGACTGGTTCAGAAATTGTTGAATTTTCGGAGTTTATCATTTTGGTGGAAAATTCTAGAATTGGTGGGCCCCACTTGTGGTTGGTGAAGAAATGTGCTGAATTATATTTCAAATGTGGTGGGTGGGAATAGTAGCAGGTAAAGCCATCAGGTTGCAGGTCAAACCTACCAAAATTTTCCTATAAATAGAGGGCTAAGTTAGAATTGAAAATCACACCAGAAACAAGTTTTCTCTCTTTCTCTCTCTAGATTATTGAGTGTATTTTGTGAGTATTTAGATACTTTGAGAGTTTCTATTCATCAGAGCAAGTTTCTTTCAGCCTTATACCGGTATTCCGACCAGAAGTACTGATATTTTGAGGTAAGGGATATTATTTTCTTCTTAAATGATATTATTTTCTTCAATATCATTATGCTGAAATATTGATATGAGTTTTTATCAAATTTGGAACTTTTTGTGTCGGGGTTACTATTCACGTATACGGCACTATTCACGTATACGGCACTATTCACGAATACGGCACTATTCACCGAAAAATAAAATTTTTCCTTTTTGTCCAAGATGTCTATTATGGTTACTATCTTTGATTGTATCCATGTTTTGATCTTTATTTTTGAATTCTGCTTCACAATTGATTATTATGAAGTATTATTGATCTTGGATAAACTGTTATACGAATCCCTACTATTTGTCCTTCTGTCTCATTGGATTCGTTCTCTTTAAGATATTTTTCATCATCCTCAGTCCTAAATGATGATATTACTGAATATCTTTGGCCTGTAGTGCAAAGATGTATAATTACTTGATGAATATCTTTGGCCTGTAGTGCAAAGATGAACAGGTGTTGAGATGAACATGACCGACTGATGATACAAATGAATATCTTTGGCCTGTAGTGCAAAGATGAATATTTGGTTAAAGATGATTATTAATTGATGTTACAGGGATAAAATATTGATGATGGACTTTTAAATCTTAGAAGATAGTAGAATTCTTTCTCTACTTGACTCTTCTAATGGTTTGCTGTTTCCGCTGCAGTTGTTGATCTAAAACTTGTTGTCGATTATATTTTATCAGATTTTTCCCTGTTGAAGACTAACGATAATTTGTTGTATATTATCTTAGTCATAATATTCTTTACTGGGCTAGTTGAGCTCACCCTTTTCCTTTTTGTTCCATTTTTTTTCTCAGGAGGTGAGAACATAGCAGGATCTAGTCGGGGTATGGAGTGATGGTTCTAGAAAGATGTATTAGCAGTCCTCACTATTTCTGTAAAATAGTGTTTGAATAATTGTAATGAGGATTTATTTGAGTGTGGATATTGTCTAGAAGACAATATTTGTATTTAAACTCACAGTATGTGTTGTCGTATTTTGCACGACAATTGTATTATTGAAGTTGTAGTTTGCTTTCTGTACCATGTATTTGGCGACTCAGAATGGGTGTTGTATACCTATTCTGGGGGCGTCACAATATATATATCCAAATTACACCTAAAATACTATATTATGTAAAATTTTCGGTTAGAATAAATACTACTGTATATTTATTGAGAGACGCAAGAAAAAAATTGGAAATAGCCAATAATCCGGTCCAATAAAATTGTCAGCCTAGACTTATTCATAAATTAATTCATTGTCTAATTGATGAATTTGATTCTACTACCAACAATGTCCTTATACATTTTCTACTATATATTCATTGGTTAAACACAAATTAAGTTTATAAATTAAAGGACTATAATGGATTTAAGCTTTTTTAAACATACTAACTAAACACATGGACGTAAGGAGGACGATCAGCTTAACGCTAAACTATATAAATTAATTTCACCGCATTCATTCCTTTAGAGAGTAAAAAAAGACATTATTACTAAATCATAAAGGAAGGAGTGTGAAAAAGAAGCATAATCTTTTTGCCTTGGTGCATGGATGTGAGTAATGTTACTAACTTACTATCATGCTGACATATATATCGGTATAATCCACATCATGCTGACATATATATCGGTATAATCCACATGATTTATTCTTACCGTTCTTTACGAATATCTTTCGTCTCTTCTTGGGAATCTAATGTTTACGCTGAAAGAAGGACTAACAGTTATAATCGAAAAAGTGCTTATGTCGACACTAATAAGTACACATGAGTCACACCAATATACATATGAGTATATGTGATCAGTATATGGACGATTTTTATATGATAGTAGACTTATTGTATTGTATGGATTTCAATCTCATCTCATCTCATCTCATCTAATAAAAGTAGTAACTTGACAAAATGAAAACTAAATACGTATAGAATTGTCTTTGTTTCTTGAATTAATAATTTCTTCTTCTTTGTTTGTTTGTTTGTTTGTTACATTGTTAGTATACTCACATGTTGAATTATAGCGCCATTAAACCCAACTAGAATATTGAAAATCAGGAAGGACACTTTTGTAAATTACACTCTTAGGTGGTTGTAATTTACTCAAGTGGTTTACCGACCACTTTTATTCACCTGAAAACCACTATTCCAATACCACTATAAACTACCTACTCCTATACACGTACGTCTATTCATTTCAGTATCCATTTCAGGCCATACATATCACTCAATCACTCCAACTTCATATAAAATCACCCTCCAAAACTGCTCTTTTCTCTCTCTACCTATACATATAGCTAGCTGGTCCCCTCTACAACACACTCTTTCTCTCTCTAAATGCTGTTGAGGCTGCTGGTCCCCTACTTAACTTTTTTTTTTCTCTCTCTCTCTCTATATATACGTATACACATACTACATATATATAGCAGCTGGTCCCCTATATAACTTTCAATCTCCTCCACTTAACATTTTTCTTCTGCCACTCATAAACTTAATTGATGTTCCTCACTGTCTTTCTATATATCTATACTTCTCTCTATATTGCTCGTTTTACGAGCTTTGAATTTTTTGTTTCTCTCTAAATTGAAACACTGTGTTGAAATTTCTGTATAAATATATGTATATGTATTGGAAAATGATGATCATGATGAAAGGAGTATAATTGTGAGGAGGAGGACAAAACGATGGCGTTTTCGAATCACCTATCGCAAGAAATGGCGCTACAGCATTTCTCAGACCAACACTTGGCCGGAGGAGCCGATAATAGCAACACTAATTCGGTTTTACGAAACGTATTGTCCGAACAGCTCGGCCAGTCTTCCCCCAGAGGTGCCGGCAAATCGCCGCATCACCACCAACAACCGCCGCCTACGTGGCTGAACAGCGCGATTCTCCGGCAGCAGAGTCAGTACGCTGACGGCGGGAATTTTCTCAATTTGCAAACGGCGAAGAACTCTGATTCCGCACAGGCGACGAATCAGTGGCTCTCGAGACCGTCGATTCTTCAGAGGAACGATATAAACGACGACGTTCAGGTTTCCAACGATTCGATCCTCGCGATTTCGCATGAGTCGGCCGATTTGAACAACGATAACAAAAACGACGACGTTCCGGTGTCCAACAACGATTCGATGAATTGGCAGAATGCAAGGTGTAAGGCAGAGTTATTGGCGCATCCGTTGTACGAGCAGCTGTTATCGGCACACGTGGCGTGCTTGCGCATCGCAACGCCGGTGGATCAGTTGCCGAGGATCGACGCCCAACTGGCGCAGTCGCAGCAGGTGGTGGCGAAGTATTCGGCCCTGGGAAATGGTAGTATTGGTGAGGATAAGGAGCTTGATCAGTTCATGGTAATTAATGCTTTCTATATATTCTTCTGTACTCTGTTTTCTTTCTGTTTTTTTTCCTCTTCTTTTTTTGTGAATTTCATATTTTCTTTGTTTGAGATACTAACGAATAACTAGTATGATCTTGTCTTGTTTGATTCTTGCCCCGTTTCATGAGTCTAGCATAGCTAATTTTGTAGTCTTAATGAATTTAGGCATAAACCGTCAAAGTAGTGGAGCAGATCTTCTATACAATCAACCGACAAAAATGACATAAATTAGGTCGTATTTATAGTGAAGAGTGTAACCTTTTTGGGTTTTATTACATGAAAGTCTTTTGGTTTTGTAAAACATTGGAGAAGCTGAGCCGGTGATATTGAAAATTGGAGAAGCCCTTTTTAACTCTCTTTTAGTTTTATTTTATTTATTATTTATTTGTGTGCTTAGCTTAGCAAAGAAAAAATGGCGGCTTGCATAGGCAATGACGCTGATTCACTGGGTGAGAGATTCTGAAAATCCTAGAGGGAACAAGTTATGAGAAATTCCTACTTGCCTATTACCATTAGGAGACGTATGTAGAAATGTAGACGGTTTGAGTTGAAAAGATATCTACAAATATTCGCCAGGAATAGCTAAATGTGTCTTCTCCACATAACCTTATTGATTAATAATTACAACATTTATTCACTACAGTTGAGGAAGCCTTGAGCTATTGCCTTAAGTGTTTGAAGTTAGTTATATACGGTGTAAACAATCTGTTATTGATATATCCTTCGCCTAGTGAGCTTGATTATATAAAATGAAGTTTTAAAATGAAAATGTGTTCCCAAAGTTGGACAATGTGAATTGTGAAATTGTAACAGTAGGATAACCATTGAGCAAGATTGTTGTGAGTGGTGACTAACTTAAAACAACAGTTCCATTGGAAGAGTTTGGATGTCTAGACGAATGTAAGTGGATGCAAACAATTTTAACAATCCATGAATAGCTTGTTTATCCGCTTATAGACTTATTAAGGCTCTTAGTTTATAGTAGACGTTGTGACAAAAGTAAAGATGAATTATAATTGTTGGGGCAGATGTTGGTAGGTCTTAATACACAAAAGTTGGCAAATACATAAGAGCTAAAGTCATCAAGTCTTTGTCCAGGTTTGTACTAAGGTTTCAAGTTAACGCTAACTTTTTGATAGGATTGGTATCAACTTACATGTGACAGTTTATTTTCTCTCATCACTTGAGTCCCTAAACCATCAATAACTCTCTCGATTGTCAAGCTCAACTATCAACCCTGAAAATTTATATAGAAAAAGAAGTATGGATGGAAGGAACCTAGGGGTAGAAGTGAGTGTTAATGGATTCTACCTTAGATGGATCTCCATACAAGATCTAGTCCTAGTAAATTCAACCTTCAAAGTTTGAGTAAAACAGGGAAACATTCACGAAACAGAATTTATTCATTTCAACCTTCGAAAGCATTCAAGAAAGCCTTCTATGTAGAATTTTTGGGATTTATACTTCGCTTGTCTCAGCTGAAGATTTTCATAACCAGATTATGACAATCACTATGTGGATTGTCCCTATTCTAAACTATGATATGATCACATTTTTTATAAGCTGGAACAAACCTTTTGATACTAGCTTCTTTGAAGCTAGTATCTATAATATGGGACATATAATGACAAGGTTTTTATTTTGTACTAAATAAAGGCCTTGTAATAAACTTTGGCTGCAATTGGAAGACACTAGAGTACTAGACTAAAATTGGACTGCTTCACTAGAGACCACATTTAATAAATAACAGAGTGTAAAAATACTTCTTTGACATGATGTAGAGACTACTTACCACTAATCTCATTTAAATCCTGATAATTTTAAGCAAAACAGAAATTAATGAAAGTGGTCAAGAGTTGACAGGACAAAAGGAAACATAGACTTATATTATTTTCAAGCATGTGATACTTCATATGAAGAATTCACAAAATGAAAATATAGACTCCCGCTTGTCCTCCTATTAATGTTTGGCCACTTCTGTGGCTAGTGGGAGTTGCAGGCTTGCTTTGATTGACTGATTATTTGTTAAAGTAAGTATAATTTTTGATGGTTCAGATTTTGTTTTATTAGTATAAAGTCATTGATATACATCACCAAATCATATGAAAATTTACATGCTCTCATATATCTTTATGTTCTTTGCATCCGTATGGTTGTATTTATCTTAAAAACCCTAGAAATGACAATTTTAATCCTGTGAGCTATATTGTTATATACCCTTGATATCTCCCTTTTCACTACTGATAATATATGGTGAGGAATTTAGATTCTCGTGTATTGTTTACAAATACTTCTGCATGGTCAAAAATTATATTGCTATATTGCCAACGATCTCTAAACCTGACAGTTTTTAACTGCTTTACTATGGACTTTTTGGGGAAATAACAACTTTTAGAGGGGTCTTTTGGTTTTAGTCGTTGACTTCATCGAGACATCCTCTTTTCTCTTTCTCTTCAATGCAAGCCTTCAAGAATTTGTTGGGCGATCCTCTTTTCTGTCTGCTTGTTGGCCTAGAAATTTTGATTGTAATTTTGAAATTGAAACTTTCACCGGGTATCACAAATTGGGTCGCCAATTCATATCTGTATTTCTGATTGTCTTTTTCAAATAAGTGGATTTCTATTTAAAGTTCTGAAATTTAAACTACTTATTTTATATAATTTTTACTTCTTAAAAGATTAACAGACCAGCTAATCATGCTTATAGAGTTCTAAATTCTCCCCATGCACTGATGCACCAATCTTGTTTTACATTTTCTTTAACAGATATTTACTTTGTGACTTTATTTTGGATGTTAATTTGTTGTAAATGCATGTTCTTCATTAAAAAGGAAAAAACTAATTTATTTACTCTCTGCTTGCTGTATAATGCAGACGCATTATGTTTTGTTGCTTTGTTCTTTCAAAGAACAACTGCAACAACATGTTCGAGTACATGCAATGGAAGCAGTTATGGCATGCTGGGAGATCGAGCAATCCTTACAAAGCTTAACAGGTAATGGCTCAATATATCACCATTCTTGTTCATTTTTTGGATTGTACCAAACATGCATCTCAATTAGCATTATACAAACCATGTTCCTATGGTTAAGGGTTTATTCAACTGCTAGTCTTTCATGCTTATACAATCATAAGATGTTCATACTAACCGTTAATGGTAATATATGTTGAAATGTTTTACATGCCTCTATCTTCTCTAATGTGTTTTTTGTCTAAAAGTAGATTATACTTTATAATGGGGGATGACTCTTGTAAGGATTTAACTCCTAATCAGGAATTCCTAAGCTTAGTCACTTCGATTAGTTTATTGATTATCTAGTTTATATTTAGAAAAGTAATCTAAGTCGAACAATAAGAAATTAGATGTAAACATTATACCGAATAAGTTGACCCAACAATAACCCGGAGACTTGAGGTGATTCAGTAGAGTGCCTATGTCGGTGGATGTTGTGATAATTTCTCAGAGAGAGCTCCGGAGGATATCATATATCTTTCTTTATTTAGATCTTAGAAAAATGATTTCACTACATAACCCTTTTTGATGCACCTCAAAGACGAGCTTTATAAATTATTTGTGAGATATTAAAAGTACCCTTGTCATTAAGATAGTGGAACTTCCAAGTAATGCTCAGCCAGACTGATTATGAAGGTGTATATATCACATAATACGTCCTTTCTACATTGTCGTAAATAAGAAACAAATATCTGTTATCTTATATAAATGATAAATAAGGTACAAACAGAATTTATGATCCATTTGATCTAGTTTTAACCCCTTTGTTGCATGCTTTTGATGTTTGAGATGATGCAAACTCTTGAATAAAATTCAAAACATCTGACAAATAGAGACTTTTGACTGTTTAGAATTGCTAATCAAGAGGATATTTCCGACATCTATGAGATTCGTTTTGCTATTTTAGCTGCATTCAATCAAATTTTTTTTTTAATTGCCACAAAGTGATTACCTCTTTTGAACAGTTATCCAAGAATCAGTTCTCCAAATTTTCTGAGAACAATGAAGTTTTGAATCAATATGGTTCTAGTCTTAAGTTTTATTGACAAAAGAACAAAGTGAAGAAACATCTTGTTGATTTTCGAAGTCTGAAACATATTTTATGTTGTACTATTAAGACAAAACACCAGTGGAGACTATATTAATGTGTCTTTCATGTTTCCTTTGAGTCCCACATCTCTATTCTTAATCAATGTCTAAAGTGTGATTATGAGCATTATGACCTGGAGGCATATTTGCTTGTTAAAACAAAAAAAAATTCACCCTGCCAATTAATGTGCCGGTTGGAAATTTACCAAATTTACAGTTTAATTTGTGACATGTTTTGTTGCAGATGAATATTTTCTCAATTATTTTGTGTAGAAATTGTTGTAACAGAAAATTTGGAAAGAACAAAGCTTATGTATTTTTACCCTTAAAAATGAATATTATAGAAGCATACTTCAAAATCTAAATGTCAATAGCTGTAAGTATGTTAATAAATTTATGCAGTTAAGCAAGATCAAGGCTTTATAGCCTGTATTGACTTAACTGCAATATTGAGCTTGAGTGCCTCTGATAATCGTGGAAAACAACAGGATTTTTCCCCACTTTTCCCACCTGAAACTTTAGCTTGCTTGAGACGATTACTTGGTCTATAGCTTTAGCATTACCATCTAAATTAAACATTGTTACATAAAATGCTCAAGTGGTGGCTTGTAGTACTTTAACTTGGTGAAAGCTAATTTTTGATATTTAATTTTTTTTCTTATGAAGTGCAACTTTCAAAATAAGCTTTATTTTTTGTTTTGGGGCGAGAATGAGTGGGAAGATCTGTATAAATTACTTTCTTATTCATTGTTTTGGAACGAGAATGAGTGGGAAGATATCTATATAAATTACTATTTATGGATATCACAAATAGTTCTAAAGCTAATGTTGCTTACACATGTTTGTAAACAGGAGTTTCCCCAGGAGAAGGAACTGGTGCAACAATGTCTGATGATGACGATGATCAGGTAGATAGTGATGCCAACTTGTTTGATCCAAGTTTGGAAGGAGCAGACAACATGGGATTCGGTCCTCTTGTCCCAACAGAGAGTGAGAGGTCTTTGATGGAGCGTGTGAGGCAAGAGCTGAAGCATGAGCTGAAACAGGTAATGTGCTATACATTTACTTGTGCTTGTGAACTTTCTCTAACGTTTCTGTTGTCTATTTGACATGAAATAAAATTCTGTTCTTCTTTCAGGGTTACAAGGAGAAGATTGTGGATATTAGGGAGGAAATATTGCGCAAGAGAAGGGCTGGGAAACTCCCTGGTGATACCACTTCTGTCTTAAAAGCTTGGTGGCAATCACATTCCAAGTGGCCATACCCTACGGTAAGTGTTGGCTTGTCACTCAGTTGCTTTTGGTATCTGGTTTGAGAATTCAATTGAAATGACCACCCCAATCCAAGCCCCCACCCTCACAACTAGATTTACATATTGTAAGATCTTCAATTTTCGGGATTTGAGTTGTTCATTATTTTATTTATAAGAAATGTACCTTGTATGATATCAATCTGAGCCAAATGGGTACAGCATTTTGAATTAGGTTAAATATCCAATCATCATAAAAATAAACACAGGCTATGCAGTGAAACTCTTTGGTCTAAATGCACCAATTACTTGTTCCAAGGCTCAACATATGCTAAGCCAAATGCACTGAACACAATTCTTGTATTAACTCTTTCAATTACTTTGCCTAATTTATTTATTCTCAGGAGGAAGATAAGGCGAGGCTGGTACAGGAAACAGGATTGCAATTAAAGCAGATAAACAATTGGTTCATCAACCAGAGGAAGAGGAACTGGCACAGTAATCCTTCCTCTTCTACAGTCTTGAAAAGCAAAAGAAAAAGGTATTCATTCGACTATGATGATATACTCTTCTTGTTTCTCCACTCTGTTACACTGTGTTACTGAGTTTTAAAATGGACAAAAAAAAAAAGAAATGGAGAGAAAACTTACTGAGTTGTATCCAATTCTTGTGTTACTGAGTTTTTTAATGAACGGAAAAGATAAGAAATTGAAGTAAACTTGGACGCTCGTCTTACCAAAAGTAAGTATACGAATTTGGATGAATAACATAAGTAAATCTTTTATAATTTACACTTTACGTTATAAACATAGTAAAACTAATATTATAAGGGTAAAAATAGTATTTTTAATGTAAAACTTGGAGTTTTCTTTCCTTTATCTATATAAAACTCACTAACAAGATGAAAGAAATCTTCTAAGTTTTCTATTCCACGTACCTGACCTACCTTATTTTGAAAAAGAAGCAATGCAGGCGAAAAAAGCAATGATCGTGGTCTCATGTAAAGGAAGGACTAATCTGGAGAACAAGCTTGTCAAACAGTTGATTATCCATGCTTCCACTTGAATAATACATGGAAAATCTATACTACATAGAATTGTGATGGCATATGTGAAACTCTTCAACTGAAACAGAGAAAAAGCTATGTCGTGGATAAAGTGATGATGAAGAATTCGTTTGGTTCTTCTCCTTCACAGGTAAGGTATGCATGCATGAAGGACGCAAATGGCATACGTACATTAGGAAATCCAGAAAGTATATACCAGTAAAACTGCAATTGGTAGTTCCAAAAAATTTGGTGTTTTTTTAATAATCTCGCGAATGTGAATATAATATAGTAATAGGGAAAGAGTGTGTGTGGGTTGTACAATTTAGTGAGCTCTTGAATAGTTCCGATGATGATAGTGATGATATAGTTCCTCTTTGCATTTTGTTGTACTCATGTCTTGTTTAAAATACTGTATAAATAATTACAGTCTTGTACTCATTGCAATATGGGTGGGTGGGTATACATGTAGGTTCTTATTATCGATCTATTTGTACGTGGTCCCTTTAAAACTACCTTTACATCGATCATGTTTTCTTGTATCAGTAGTTTCTTTTAAACTTTCACCGGAAGCATGTGTGCCTATATAATAAGTTAATGTAATGTAATAGGTTAGTCCCGATTATAATTAATTTTATCTCGTCTAAATGTTATGTTGTGGTGTGGTGTGTGGTGTGGTGTGTTTCGCAAAAACAAAAAAAATTATGGCAATTGTATGTTATTAGAGTGATATTTATAGCTATCATCGTGACCGTCAATTTACAAGTAAAAGAATGTTTTATTATTGGCAAAGCAAGCACCCGTTTACGGTGGTAACTCCCATCTTAACTTTTCAATTTCTTTTCTAAACCTGCCGTTGATTGTATTAAAACAGCAGAAAATATATGAATTTTGTGTCCATATAGGACTTATCTAAAATATATGAACTATAGATATTGATATTATTAATTATTGCATATAGAATGAAGTTGGTTCTATAAAAATTTATTTATTTATTGGTGCAAAATAAAAAAATAATAATAATTAATGATTAAAGGTTCTTACATACTTAATTGTTAGAGGAGTGAAGCCAAAGTTAAATGAATATATGTATTTACACATTTTGAGAACCTATATCACCAAACAAAACAAGTTTACCATACAACAGTGGCTTCAAACCTTTAATACACAAATCCATTTATCAGCAAGCAAAATTATAAAAATGACCAAAATTTCCTATAAATAGTACTGTTAACCAGTAGCCTAATTTATATAGAGATCGGTTTAGTAAAAAATGAGATGAGATGACGATAAAATTATGGTGAATTTTATATATTAGAGGATGGATAGAACCCAGAGCGGGTTTCCTTAGTTTCTTAATTACTTAATGTTACGTTTGGATTGGTGGAATGAGAGAAAGAATGTAATGACTCATTCTTATTGAATGAAAATAAATGTGTTTAATTGCGATTAGAATAAAAAAAAATTGTGTTTGTTTTCTTGGAGGAGGGAGAACATGAAATAATTTATTTCAATTAGAATGTAATGAATCATTTCATTCTTCATTCCATTTCTTCGATCCAAAAGTAACATAAGGAATATTAACTTAAAGTCTTATATAGATGGGAGGTATGGGCTAGAAGGTAAGACCCCGTACTACTTAAGTATAGCTAGCTTCACAGTAACAACCTTGATCGAAAGTGTAGGATAGGTGCGAGGTACTGCCTGTAACACCCAATAACCAATCTTGAAAGACCACTCTTTCATGTCTAAAGGTCAAATCCTAGTAAAAAAATTTATTTTGTATCGAATTAATTCACATATTCCAACACTTATGCGGGCCCTTGTCAATTCTTTTGAGTTTCTTATCTTCAAGAAAATTAATAACAATAATATTCGTTTTATGTTTGAAAAAAAAAGAATAAATTTTTTGACAAATATATTCATGTGATTGGGTTGTGGGTTTGAAGTTTGAATGGTCAGACCCAAATACATAAAAAAAAAATTAATAAATTCTAGTAATAGAATTCCAGTTGCTTTTGTGAGTTCTATTTTCGGAGAAAGGGATAGGATTGGAAAGGAAAAGAAAGTTGGATATTTTTCTTTTTTAGAAAGAAAGTATCTAAATTTTTTCTACTTTTCTTTCAAAATAAAACTCACAAATACATACACAAGTTCACCTAGGAATTGAAGTGGATTGCAATAGTACAAGTTCTACAAAAATAAAAAATTACAAGAATTTTTTTTTTTAAAAAAAGTACTCAATCTATCCTCAAAAAAATGAGCAAAAGTAGAATTTATCACATTAAGAAAATTAAAAATATAAAACAAATAAAAAAATTCAAATTTATCCTTAGTGTGGTCCCACCAGATAATATTAAGTGATGAGTACTTTTATTTTTTATAGTAATAGACCCCATTAAATCACATATTTGTTCTTCACTAATTTACCTCATCCTTGCGGGGACAAAAAAATATGTGTGAGTTTTTCATACTAGGATTCCTAAGGATTTAACTCAAAAAATGATAGGAAAGTAATTTTCCTTAGTTTTGTTTGTGAGTTTAGTAAGTAAAATATAACAAATTTCATGTTTGTGAGTTGCTAAGGAAAACAAATGAATTATAATTTGTAATATATTATTACTATTGTACCCTTACATATTGAATATAACATGCTTATGTGTGTGTGTGTGTGTTGCAAGTAAGGGTAATTACGAAATTAAAATAATTTCAGTAAGCTTATTTTCATTTCCTTAGTTTTCTTACCGTTTTGGTCAGCAAAATATATAAGAAAAATTGGGCTCAATTTCCTTTCGCTTTTCTTACCTTTCTTAACTAAAAAAACTCACAAATGTGGGATTTCTAAGAAAACATTACAATTGTCCTAGGCTTTCCTCTCCTTTTCTTAGTTTTAAAAACTTACTTAGGGGGTTTTTGATAAAAATTGAATAAATTTGAATCTGAATCTGAATTTGAATGAGCTGAATTTGAATGAAAAAAATTGCTTGATAATTGACATTTCTGAAACATCTGAATGACAAAATTTTATTATTTTACCCCTCTGAAAAAAATTTAAAATTGTTATAAATTTATTTAATATTACTTAATATAATAGTTAATATTTTTTTAAATTTTTTATTTTTTTTTATTCCATTCAGCTCCTCATTCCGCCATTCAACTAAAAAAATCTGACTTAGCCATTCAGATCGTACATCTTAACGATTCAGCCATTCAGACCAAAATAAACGCACTGACCGATTTAACTATTCAGATTCAGCTCCAAACGAACACCCCCTAAATTTAATAACAGTTCAACCACCAATTCAACTAATAACACATTCACCCCGTAATTTTTTTCGATTTAATTAAATGTTTGGGTCTAAAAACATTGGACTAAAATGCAAAAGTAATCCTCTTGTTTGTACCTCTTTCGCAAAACTCACACTAACTTTTATTCTTACAAAATTCTCCCTCCAAGATGTATAAACTATGCAAAACTCACCATTTATAAACTTTTTTTAGTTAAAAACTATCATATACTCGGATTATTCACTCTAATTCCTCACTTAAGAATCTTACATTTAGATCATACTCCTTTAGTTTCATTCAAACAACTTTCAATTAGCAAAAAAGAAGAAAATTGATATTTTTACAATATTTTTTGATATTTTCATATGAAAAGTGTCGCTATAGATGTATAGCGACGGTCTATAACGACAATTTTCATTTGAAATATCATTTTATATTGTGAATTTATCAATTTTCAAAAAGAATTTTCACAATGCCAACAAATATATTTACCACATTAGATTGCTTAATTCATAAATCTCACTCTTTGTTTGTGCTATATCTCAATTGATTACTATTTTATTTGGGTTTATCATCTTTGATGCATTTTCTTGTAGTGTTAGTAATGAGGGATATTGATTGGCAGATATTTATATAGAAATGTAGTGTTTAACAAAATATTTAATTATGATGACACATGTTAAAAATCGAGAATAAGATTGACATTTTAATATGGGTTTTGTGTGCGAGACATTTATCAAAACACAATAATAATCAATTGACATATAACACATATAGAGAATGAGTTATATGCACTATGCAATTTAGTGTTCCAAATCTGATGGTATTGGAATTTTTTGTTTTATAATTGGAAGGCGTTTGAATGATATTAGAGATGATAATGGTGCAGTACAGTTTCGATTTATCATTGATTTGGAACCCAACTTGTCTTGAAAATTTTTGAACCAGAACTGCAACACACCGACACCGATTTAAGATTTTTCTATACCAAATCCACATCGCACCACACCGATTGACATTGGCTAAAAACTAATAATATTTTTGAATTTATTAAATTAATTTAATATTTTTACAATGCATATTGTAATAACATTCAAAAAAAATTAACTAGTAATTTAAGAGTATATGTTCAATTAAAATCAAGACAACATCATTATAATTTTATCATTATTATAGTTTTAATATATATTAACTATATATAAAAATATTCATAAATTAACTTTTGATATGTAAAAGTAAAAAAGAGTAAAAATATATATTTGACTAACTCTATGATTATAATATTATGAAACATGGAATATAAGTATATATAGAGCGGTTCAAGAAGCGATGTAGTGTGGTGCGGCGCATAGTTGGTTCAGAGATAAATGCTAAAATTGCACCGCATTGGTCCCAGTTTAATTTTTTTTTACACCAAAATCACACCAACGGGGCCAACGTTTGGATCAATTTCAGTTTAAATTATCATCCTAAATAAAATAAAAAGAGTATTCTAAACTTAAAATTTTTAAGTGATGAAATAATTTAATTATGTGAGGATTTTTAATAAAAAAGAAATACATAAAGGGTGAGTTTTGCACAATTAATACATAATGGAGGGAGAGATATACAAAAATAAAAGTTAGAGGATGAATTTTGCAAAAAATGGTACAAACTAGGGTCACTTATACGTTTCAGTAGCAAACAATGTATCTAATACATGGTGCGAGTATGAGATTCCTGGTTTGAGAGTTCCCTGCATTGTATTACTCCGTTTAAAAAATACAACCTGTCTCCACTCCTATTTGAGAATTTGTCGTCTCCCCCTAAACACCTCATTACATATCTGTCTCTCTCATTCACCATCCTCATCTCTTCCGCTCTGCTTCGTCTTATTCAGGTTTTGAATCTGTTCCCTTCGCTTTACGATCTTAAATCTGAGTTTCAATATTTTTAGTACTGATATTTACTGTTATCGATTATAATTATGTCCATTAATTTGTAGAAATTAAATTAAATTGATGTTTAGGTCTAGTAAAACACTAATTGAGTTGAACTAGTATATTCTCTGATCTTAAATCTGAGTTTATTGTTTACATTTTCTTAACTAACTCCCAACAATGTGAATTAGTACTAATATTCTCTGTTATTTATGTACTAACCTTTGTTAACTTGTAAAAATGAAAGTAAATTGATGTTTAGGTCCCATAAAACCCGAATTGAGTTGTACTAAAATTCTCCGTTCTTAAATCTGAGTTTACTCTTTCAATTTTTTTAACTCGCTCCCAACAATGTGAATTTTGCTATTATTTGTTATTTATGTACTAACCTTCGTTAATTTGTAAAAATGAAATTCATTGATGTTTAGGTTTGGTAAAACCCCAATTGAATTGTATTGTTGGTGGTGGGATGGAATCAGCTGCAGCGGTGGTGGATATTATCAACTGTAGCAAATGGGTGAATGTGGGGCTACTACTGGCGGCTACTTTGGTGGTGGCAAAACTCATTTCGGCGCTTCTCATACCCAGATCAAGTATACGCCTTCCTCCGGTCGTGAAGACGACCTTGCCCTTGATCGGGGGACTGCTCCGCTTCCTGAAAGGCCCAGTTGTGATGCTGAGGGAAGAGTACCCAAAGCTTGGTAGTGTTTTCACTCTCAATTTGGTGAACAAGAACATCACTTTCTTAATCGGCCCCGAGGTTTCTGCCCATTTCTTCAAGGCATCCGAGTCCGATCTAAGTCAGCAGGAGGTTTACCAGTTCAATGTCCCAACTTTCGGCCCTGGCGTGGTCTTCGATGTTGATTACTCTGTCAGGCAGGAGCAGTTTAGGTTCTTCACTGAGTCCCTCAGGGTCAGTAAATTGAGGAGCTATGTGGATCAGATGGTCATGGAAGCTGAGGTACTTTTCCTTTTCTTGGGTTTAGCTTGCAATGTTACTATTGTTGTTTGCTTCCCAAGATCTCCTGCAGTTGTTTTTGGTTTGGTACCGACTATTATTTTTTCCCTTTTATTAGAATTTCAGCTTACATACATGGCCTGGATTGTTCATTGCCTCCAGATTGAGTACATGGGAAGAAAAATAAACAATGTTTTTACTGACAAAATAGGTGGGAAGTGAAGGATGACTTCAACCTGTAAGGCTGTTAATCTCTCTTATAATTAGGAGGACTAGTAAGGTCACTTTTAATATATACTTATATAGTGACAACCTTAAGACTGGAACTATTGAAAGGTGATGACTGATGACCACAGAGGAGAGCACAGTTCTATAGGAGGGATAATCATCAAAAGAGAAATATTAATGAAAGGAGAAGCAAATAAGCCTGAAACTGTTGTATTGTATGCTTTTTCTCCTTCTATAATTGGCTTAAAATGTGCTGCATGTAGTGTCTGCTGTTCTAATTCCAGACCCGTTCTATATTTAAAGAGTGTTGCTTTAGTCTCTCTTTTTTTCCCTGTTCTTTTTCTAAAGCCATTTAGTTCTACCTCATAAATTGGCTATTTGATGATTTGTTAGCTATTGCATACTTCACTCCCCAAAGCATTTTAAATATTTGACAAAGGATTTGGGTATGCAATATAATATATATATATATATATATATATATATATATATATATATGAATGCTCTTTACTCTTATAAATTGGCTGCTGTAGTATTTTGTTGTTATTGTTGGTAAATTTGCGAATCATTAGGAACTGGATGGTTCCCTTTCCCTTGTGTTTTTCCTGTGCAGGACTATTTTTCTAAATGGGGGGATAGCGGTGTGGTTGACCTAAAATATGAACTGGAGCATCTTATCATCATAACAGCCAGCAGATGCCTATTGGGTGAAGAAGTACGCAATAAGCTCTTTGATGACGTTTCAGCTCTCTTTCACGACCTGGACAGCGGTATGCTTCCCATCAGTGTAATCTTCCCATACCTGCCAATCCCAGCACATCGACGTCGTGACCATGCTCGCAAGAAACTTGCTGAAATTTTTGGAAGAATCATAGCTTCCCGTAAACAAACTGGGAAGTCAGAAAATGACATGTTACAGTGCTTTATGGATTCCAAGTACAAAGATGGTCGCCCTACAACTGAATCTGAGGTCACTGGCCTGCTCATTGCTGCTCTCTTTGCAGGACAGCACACCAGTTCCATCACCTCCACCTGGACTGGGGCTTACCTCCTCCGTCATAAAGAGTACCTGTATGCTGTGTCAGATGAGCAGAAGAACCTGATGAGGAAGCATGGCAACAAGGTTGATCATGATATCTTGTCTGAGATGGAAGTTCTGCATCGTTGCATAAAGGAAGCCCTGAGACTACACCCTCCTCTAATAATGCTCTTACGCAGCTCACATAGCGATTTTAGTGTGAAAACCAAGGAAGGGAAAGAGTATGACATCCCGAAGGGTCATATTGTCGCAACATCTCCTGCTTTTGCCAATCGGCTCCCCCATATATACAATGATCCGGACAGCTACGACCCTGACCGATTTGCCATTGGGAGAGATGAGGACAAGGTAGCAGGGGCATTCTCATATATATCTTTTGGTGGTGGAAGGCATGGTTGTTTGGGGGAACCATTTGCATATCTACAAATAAAGGCGATATGGAGTCATTTGCTAAGAAATTTTGAGTTAGAACTGATCTCACCTTTTCCAGAGATCGACTGGAACGCCATGGTTGTGGGTGTAAAGGGGAAGGTTATGGTGCGGTACAAGCGCAAGGAGCTGTCACTTGAGTAACTGGGCTGGATAGTTGGTTTTTCAAGATTCTATCAGAAGGTAGGCAGGTAATTTATATGAGTCACTTGTTGCCTGTTACCCCCTTCTAATGTGGTGTTTCATTGTCAATGATTTCTTTTCACTAATGAATGTATCATTTATGCACTTGAACCAGTTTTTGACGAGTGCTAGCTGTTTGTGGTGGAACTAATCAATCTAGGATATGGTTGCCCAAGGTTTCTTCCATTTAGCAGCCCCATAAAAATTATACAATGTTCAGAGCTAGCTCCCCCTTCCTTCTCCTATACTCTTGGTTTCGTCGAGTTCCCTTATAGATTGTATCTTCCTTTTATAAATGAGGTAGAAATTTAATACATGCCTGAGGGACAAAGCTTGGGAGGGCCAAGTGACTAATATCCAAATCAAGGTTTTTTTAGCACTAGAGAGATCCAAAGGTGGTATTTTATTATAGGCTAGAAATGAAGATGTTCCAGTAATAATAATAATGGTCATTAAGCAATAAGGTTGTGTAATATTATTCACTCCACATGAAAAAGTCGTCTAGATTTACCATCAGCATGTACAACTGAGCTCCCTCCATAGCCGTTTAATTTTTGGGTGTTGATATGTACAAATAGTTGCACACCAAATATGATAAAGAGAATTATATTACCCTTAATATATATATATATATATATATATATATATATATATATATATATATATATATATATATATTCTTCACCAAATCATTCAATAAATCTATAATAAACTTGTAAACATGAATAACTTCATATTTAAATATCAATAATTATGAAAATATGCATGAATCATTATAAAACATCTTTAATAAATTAAGTTATAGAAAAGAAAGTAAGTAATCATGTTAAGTCAAATCAAGAATCAAAACAAGCTATTAAAAGATGTATTAGAGTTCCCTACTTTTTCTATGCAAAATACACAAGGATATGATAGGAGTCATTCAAGATTTTTCCTTTCAATTCTTTTTTTCTTTTGGTTGATTAACTTGCTTGTGTACATTTCTCTTTGGATCTTCATCTCGCTCTGTTTTTAGATTGAGATCTCTCATTTTGGTCTACTTCAGACTCCCGCTTTTTCTGGAATAAAACAGGTGCTAATTTATTTTAAAATAATATATTTATTTATGACATCACTAATTTACTAACAATTATACACGCGACATAATTCAGATTAAATTCAGATAGTGAATCAACTCGAGTTCACTCAAATAAGGCTTTAAACTAATAGCTCAATAATATCTTCACCGCATGTGTACTATTATTAATAATTTAATTATTTATAAACAAATAATTTTTTTATATATATATTTTGATGTGGGACTGGAATTTTACAAAAATTATCTAATACTATATCATTAATACTATAAAAAGACTTATATAAAATATATTAATAAGTAGATATTATAATTATTAATTATTGCATCAAGAATGAAGTTGTTTCCATTAAAAATTATGAAGTATGAAACTTTATTAACTTAATAAACACTCCTACTCCAAATTATAAGATCAATAATAATAATATTTTAAGTGAATTTTAAAAATAATTAAATGCAAAATTAATATAAACAATACAAATTATTTAATTTTAAACAATATAATTATAAAAATTATAAACTATCTAAATTGCACGATTAATTATTGTCAAAAATTATATATATCACGTCAATTTAAATTTTAATAATATCCCAAAATTACTATGAAAAATCAAACTTAATCCTCCTATATTTTGAAAATGATGGAGTATTAGTTATTAGAAGGGTGAAGCCAAAAGCTCAAATGAATACAAGCACCATATGTATTTATGCACTTTGAGGAAGCCAAACCAATATGAGCAAACAAAACAAGCTTCCCATACAATGGCAAAATAATAATATTTCTGGAATGAATCTCAAGTTGATTTATAAAAAACCTAGGATCCTCCTAATATACAGAATTATTATCGGCTAGCAAAATAATAGAAAGGAAAGAGTCAACATTTAGTGACATAGGGGCAGCAAAACATAAGAAGAAATATAGAATAAAGGCCAATTATACCCCCTCCCTCCCAGGGAAAAAAAAACTCTTCAGCCTTCTGATATGTTTACAGTACTGAACCACCGTCGTCATTCCACCAGAATTTCCTTGACATACTTACTGTTAACAAATAACCTTCTAATTTCATCTAAACATGTATATTAAGGAAACAACAGAGTTCATGTAGTCCCAGTAACTCGGACGTGAAATGGGGGCCCACGACAAATGATCGGTTCATCAGGCGACATACTTTTGGCACGTGCCCTAAGAACAGCATTAGCACCATCAATCATAGCAGCAGCTAAGAGTGTGTACTCACCCGGGATCAGAAAATAGAGGGAAAACGGATGCTTAATTTCCTCCAGTGGGGGTACTTCCATTGTGATACTAATCAAAGCACCTAAAAGTCAAAAGGATACATTCATAAACACACTAGCCAATATTTATTATAGTAATATATACGGGAGTTCAAATATTTTACTTCGATAGGAATGTCGGCAGAGATGTAAACAGTACTTTCACCATCTCATTGCGAGCAGGAAACTTACAGAACCCCCTTTTTTTTTAATATTTTTTTGACAAGTAAAAAGTTTACAGAAACCTAATTGATGCATCAATAATACTTCGATGACAAAAGATGGACACAAAATGATGTGGTTGGTTATTATCACTGTGGTATGGTGGATCATCAACTAATTACACTTTGCCACATCATTTGGAAAGCCATTTTTTGTAAGATTCTTATATCACCATAGCAATACTCTTGATGCATATATTTACATACCAAATAGTGCTTGCTAAAACTAAATTCCTTATCGACCTTGTAGCAGGTAGGAAATTTTGTAGAAAGGGACTGCAGAACGAAATAAAATATAAATAATTTGAATTTGAAAACAGGTTCAGTTTGATTCTCACCTGCCCATAAAACAGTTGCCTTGTTGCCTTCAACACAATTCTCTCCAGCTACATCTCTGCATGTAATACTAAGACTCAACTTGATCATATCCTTTGTGTTATTGCGGACCAGAACTTCCATAGGCGTCATGTCATGTGCCAGAACAGAGCCTTTAGAGGCAGGGGAGTTAATTTGAATATCAGATTCTTCAGGTGAATGGGGTTTCGCAGCATGTCCTGGATAACTTTTGGCAAGTCTAAAGCCAAAGGTCAATGGATCTGGTAACAATACATCCATAACAGATGTCCGAAGGGCTGCCTGTATTGCATCCTTGATATTTAATTCCCCAGAACTATTCCGTCCAGATTGCCACCTAACCTTAATTCTGGATATCAAGTTCTTGATAGAAGCGTTCAATTCAGCCTTGGTATTCTTCTCTGAGAAGCTTGAATTTCTGCTACTGGTAGCACCATTTTTCTGAGAATCTTTTACTAAAAAAGTACCATCAAGAACAGGTAATTTAAAATGTTCTAATGGTATCAGTACTCTTGCAGAGTAATCTCGATCGATTCTTGTTTTAGGATAACCAAATTCAGTAATATCACCATCAGCAGATGCACTGTTATCATCATTTGAGTTCTCTAGCTGAACGGAGACACCAATCTCAAACAAAACGTCAGTTGGGTTAGACAACTCGAGTTCAAGAAAGCGTAGTCCCCAGCTTCCCCTGTAAGGATCAATTTTTATCAATCGATCAGTCTTACTGTCGGAACCATTGACTGTGTTGGTCGAACTACCCTCCACTTGAACTGGATTAGGAGGATTTTCTCCAACATGTGCAGGAATGTCCATTGAAAGTAATCGGGCTTTCACAAAAGATAAGCCCTGCAAAACGCAGATGTTCAAGGGAGTCACTAGGCGTCGACCATGAGGCATAGAACCATTTGTTGCCGACTCTTCAGTGTTCGTCAAAGGTCCTGTTGAGAAAAGAAAGTGAAAATAAGTCTCATTCTTGACAAGGTTGGGCCTAAGATTTGCCAAACAGACCTTTGAAATTGCATTACGTATCTTCGCACACCCGCATGTGCAGACTCCAAACGATTCTGGTGATTTGTGCCGAGACCAAAGTACCGTGTTATTGAATATATAAATTATGCTGGATGCTTCTGCTGATTTACAGTAGCATCATATAATATATTGTACTGCGTACACAATATATTACCTAGATTAATTCAAAGTCAAACTAATTATTTGGAAGAAGATTTGAGAATAGAATTAGTAGGCTGAAGCGAACATTGAGAAGAGAGGTGAGGGGCAGGGTGGTAAATTTATAAGGTACCACATCACCTTGCTTGTATAGCCCCATTATGAACCATGTGTCTAAACATGAATGGACCTGAATCACATACGAGTAAATTTACACCAAATTAATCCATAGTCAGCCTAGCCTCATCAATTACGCCACATTGTATGTCAATGACATCTCTTCTTCATAATTTGTTCTAAAATTCAGAAGGGGAGTAGTATATGTTTTACTTATTATTTCCCAATCAAACCTAATAGACAGACCCAGTTCTGGAACCATACTGTATGCAAATCAGTGACTAACCACCTCTTCATAATTTGTCCAAAGAGTCAGAGCCATGATTCAATATTGGAAGAGAAACTATGTAATATGAAATGACAATTTTACTAATAACAAAAGGTGAATAATGGGATGCCAGCAATTGACCAGCATGATTTAAACTGCAGTTTGTGGAACCATTTGCGGGTTACACTGTATGCTGCAGCGTACGCTAGGATAACTTCATGAGTGCTCATAGTTAGAATTCTCTAGAATCTAGATGCAATAAATGAGTTGTTTAAGAGATTTATAGTTGAATCAACAAGTTGATTGTTCTGTAAAAGAATTAGTACAAATGTGATGTTTGAGTATCCAATACTATTGATATTTGTACAACTATAGTGTAAAACAACAACAAAATATTTTAGGCATCCAACACGAGATATTTCTGCAGCTATACAACAAAATATTTTAGTACAATAAATTTAGAGTATCGGTATGTAAGAGTACCATGTTTGGGAATGCTAGTACCAATCAGAGGTTCACTATGTCAATAAGAATCTATGGGAACTCTAATTTGAAGTCGCGTAGCTTTAGCTCCTACAAAGGTAGGTTCAACCATTTCAACCCAATTCAGCATATTTTTAAAATGTTTAGTTATTATAAAAGAGTAGTTTCAATGCAACTTATTACTCCCTCAGCTACTTCAAATGTACACATTGCAAAGGAGGGGAAATTTAAAAACAATCTTTTCCACAATTGCCCCTTCCATTAGTATATGGTGAAGACCACAAATTGTCCTTTTACCTTTTGTATAAAGGTAATATGAACTACTACTATCTAGAAAAGTGGAAAACGCTTTTTGGCATCCCAAAATAGAAAGGTGGCCATGTAAAGTTGGACGGACGCAGTATGATTTTTCCTATTTACAGAGGCACTATTATGTAGTAGTTAGCTGATGGAGTTCACATACCAAACCAACTAGAAAATAATCTCCCTAACAAATAAATACAAGGGCGTGGAAAGAGGCCACTTTCAGAACAGCAATCATACTGCGAATCACAAAGTAGAACTAACAAAAAAATGTTTGTAATCCAATGTAATGGTTACCTGCATAATGGATCATCAACATAGGGCTACTTCCATCCTTTGCTTGCCTACCAGCACTTCCATGTGAGTTTTTGCTTGCAGCCGGATCAGAATCCACCAAGCCAAGCTGCCAGGCTTTTAAGGTAACTGGTATAGTCACTTCTGCACCTGGTTTTAGAGGGAGTGCGGATTGCAAAGCTTCATAAGCAATTGATATGACAGAATCTTGGTTTTTCCCTGATAAAGAAATATGTGCCTGCTCAACTGGAACTGTACCCGCATTAGCCAGACTGATCAATATATCACGAATTTCACCTTCATATAAAATAACAGCACCGTCACCACCTACAACGTGTGAAACTAGCAACGGTAGTGGTGGTACTACCGTAATATATGGTACAAATACATTTTTCAACTTTCCAGATCCGCAGCAACGAAAAGGGTCAGAAAGTACAAGCCCTTGTGCTGCTCCTAGGAGCAGATCATCAACATCCTTGAAGAAATGCTCAGTAATAACACCGAAACAATGAACAATGCATCCAGGAATTTTCACTTGCCCTACTTTAGTTGGAATTCCTGATAGAGTGATCACTTTTGATGAATTAGGTGGGAGATTTACACCGACAGGAAAAGCATCAAAATTTCCAGAATGAACTGAAAGATATATACTATCAACAATCAGATCAAAACCGCAAGGGTTTGCCAATTCCACCAACACCTGGACTGGTTCTCCAACAATCCAAATGAGCTCCTGCTTACTGGTATTACTTGAATCTCCTTTGCTGAATGGTGTATAAATGAAAGGCCCGGAAGGAGCAGATCCAGCCCACCAATCTTCTCTTACTGGATTGCGTTTCACAATGTCCATCTGTGAGGGATGCAGAGGAAAAGAATGCAACCTGGTGGCATTTATACAATGAAGAGATAATCAGGTACATCATATAGAAGCTGATGAATAGGATAATACTAAAATTCACTGTTGGGGAATTCATGCCTCCTGAACACCATATCTGGAATAGACCTCCTGGTCTTCCGTTTTCTAGAATGATTGAAAAAGTTTTTGTTTTGTTTTGTCTTGAGTGTGTGTGTGGGGGGGGGGGGGGATAAAAGAGTGCAAAATTCCAATAGAGGTTTTGAGCACTTTGAGTAAAAGAAAGTAAAAGGAGCAACAGCATAGTCAAGGAAATACAGTTTTATCTCCTAATTTAAGTATGTGAATCTCATTCCCCTGTACCCTATGATTGGACCAAAAACACAACATAATAAAAATGAAAACTGGGTAAGGAAACTCCTAGCTGGATCCAAGTTTCATAGAAGACTTAATTTCTTTCATTTCTCTATCCACCCATCCTTAGCTCTCCAATTTCTCTTTTTTGATTTGTATCAAATTGTTACTACTGTACTGTAGAACTCAAGCAATGGCATCAATAATCATGCCAAATAAATTATATTTTTATGCACAGAGAAACAGAGGCAATCAAACGATTAATCAAGTGTCAAATTTAAATACATTCGGGAAAAAAAAAGGAAAGGAAAAGAAACAAACAGATTAGGGTTAACTTATGAACATCAATAGCACCATGTTAGTAAATTCCTAAGTCATTATATTTCTATTAAACTAGAAATATGTTACGTGAGGTGAATAATTTGAAAACATAGCCATATTAATCTACAGATATACACATTCAAATGCACATTATATTTTGGAAATGGCAAATGATCCAACAGAATCTCAGATAACATGGTTTGTCACTGCTTTTTGTTATTACTATTATTATTGATAGGTAAATGTTTAAATCCAATATAAGCGCAAAAAAGAGAGGCAACCCCAAGAACACTCAGCAATATACAAATCACAGGCGAAATAACAGATAGACCTATGCGGCTATGCCCACCAAGCCCCTCGATATACAAAATGAGCTGCCAAAAAAGAGATACCTACACTAGGCTCCTAAAGCAAACTCTCCTAGAAAGTTCACAAACTGTACTATCAAACCCAAAAACACCTCATGGAGTAAAAAGAAAAGAAGCCAAGGTGAAGAACCCGAATACCTATTGTTCCTCTCCTTCCACCAAATGTCATGTCACAACTAAGTCCAGCCATAATGCCAGACAAGAAACTGAAATACAAAAACTAATGAAAAGATAAAATTTGCCCGTCTTCACAGGGTAATCACCCACCCCGCAGAGTGTTTTGAGATCACTTGTGTCCGCATACAAATTAGAGCTAACATTTTCATAATCCACTCGAATTTCAGTAATCAATAGTATTTAGTATATATCGAACTTGTAGGATTACATCGTTATTTAAAGAGAATAAAATCCTAATTTTACTTGGCAATTAAAAAACACTAAATAATTAAAACATCCTAATAAATACTATCCTAAATTCCCACTATTAAATAAAATAAGTAATTACACCAATTAAATCATAATTAAAAACTATAAAGAATAAAAATAAATCTAAAGGTCATTGCCTTCCACATCATTTTTCTTTGCGCATCACACCATCTCCACCATTCTATCCCAACCTTCACCCTGCTCCAAGCCTGCAAAATTTCACAAACTGTCCTTGGCATTACCTACAAGATATCAACCAATAAAAACGCAACAGACCATAAACTCTTCGCCATTACATAATGGAGAAGGAGGTGATCGTTGTTCTTCCTTGAAAGAGCACATAACACACCTGCTACCACGCTGAAACCCTCTCTTTTGAGTTTGATTAGAGTAAAGATCACACCCAAAACCGTCGTCTGGGAGGAAAAATGCCAACTTCAGGGGCATCCTTCTATGTGTCTCCAATGCACAGGTATGTTGCCAACTCCTTGTCAGAACTATAAAATAACCACGGACTGAGAAGCAGCCTATAATCATGCACCCTCCCACTGCACTAGATCATCCCAAACAACCCAAAGCTCCTTCCCTTCAAGAACGTTCAACAAACCGGCTACCTCCTCTAACTCCTAATCCTGAAATTTCCACCCAAGCAGCGGCTCTCACATAGATCGAGTCGAACTGTTAGGGTCATGCTTTACTGTTGGCCACTTATGAAATTATTCAATGTGAATAGACAACATTGAATAATTAAATTCAAACTACTAGACAAACTTCCAAACAACAGTTGACCATTTAGAACTTAGAAACTTATGCTCATGTGCCTAAACGTCCAACAGTAGTTGATTAGTTAGAAATTGAATATTCCTGAAGCACGCCTAAGCCAGGATTTAACCCCACAACCTAAGAACGTAAAGCGAATGCCTGATTTAAGCAGGCAAGGCCCTCCTGGTGACACTGAAGTCTAAGTGCCTTTAACAGCTAACGGTAATTAAAAATAGGAATATCTTAATATATTTCAAACAACAGTTGACCATTTAAAACTTAAAACCATTATTCCTGAGGCATAGTCATGCTTTAAGTTGATCATGCGCCTAAACATCCAACAAAAATCCAACAACAGTTGATCAGTTAGAAATTGCATATTCCTGAAGCACGCCTAAGCCAGGATTTAACCCCAGATCTAAGCATGCAAATTGATGCCTGATTTATGTGGGCAAGGACAATAATAACAATACGTATATTTACATATTAACTTATCAAAAGTAATAATAATAAATAAATAAATTTGAAATAACATATCGCCCGACATTGAAATCGAGTAAAGAAAAGCCTTCCACAACATAGGTTGCTACTGCGACTTCGACATGCTTGTACTATTTGGAGTCAAAGTAGTGAAATAGTATGCCCGTAAAAACTTCATATGTTTTTTATCACGGTATTCAATTTAAGCACCCATTATATATCTGTAAAATTTATGATACCTATTGATAACTGTGACATATTTACAAAAGTGTAGGTAAATATATTTTTTAAAGTCATATTTATATATTTGATGAAACTTAAGGTTTTTAAACCAAATCTTTATTAGATATATAGATATGGAGTGCAAGAGAGAGAAAAGCAAAAGTTTTAAATGTTCAACCTTTAAAAAAATTAGTGTACCAGTATATACCTTATGAAAGGCAAGGCAGGATCAGCGCATCGAATTCCTGAAGGAAGTCTCTCGGCAGAATTTGCGAGTGCACTTGCAAGACCATTTTGCCCAGCAGGTGTGATTAGAGGATAGTAAGATCTAAGTAGACGAGCTGCCGCACTCCACCCAGCAAGAGGATCTCCCGCATGGACAGCAGACAAAAGTATCTCTCTAAGTACAACCATCTGAAGGGTACTCCATTGGGATTCGAATAATGAAACTACGGAGTAGTGATGCATTTTGCTGCTATCCGCCTGGATTGTGCCATTTTCCTTTAACAAAATAAAAAATACAGAAACTTAGCATGTGTAGTTGACAATGAAACAAACATGAAAGAAATACATGAGAACAAGCAATCCTGTTTTTATAAGCTTACAACAGATTTTCATTTCAACTTATAAAATCCACTTAAAAACAATTATTACTTCTGTAAAATTTTCCATTCTCAAACTGATTATTGCTTCAAAATGCTTAGGATTTTAAAATGGTTTTGTTGCTTAACTGCAATATAAACCATTCAAAGTCAAGGAAATGCAAAAAAATATATATAATAATAATAATTAGAGTTATCACCTCTGATATTCTTCAGTTCATCAAATTAAAGGCTCTCTCATCTACAGCATTTTGTAAGGCAGCTATCCATTGTCCCATCCTTAGCAACTGTCTTAGCTTTTTTTTGTTTGTTATTTCATGTTATTTCATGGTTTTTCCATGTTTCTAGCTTGTATTGGTAATGTCACTATAGCATGAACACATTTTGATGTGTTCAAAATATAGTATTCTAGGGTATGCCCATGTGCCTTTGTAACACTTGGTTTTATTTTAATAGTCATTAATTTAGAAGAAAAAAAATTAGACATTAACAATATACTAGTTCCATATATTTTTCTCTTGTTCCTTTTCTTCTTCAGTAATCTTAGAAGCTTTTAGAGGAATTTCCATTTTGGACATTGGAGGGGATTGGGGGTTGTCCTACACTGGGAGATTATATTTCACCATTTAGTTTTTAGAGTAGTTTTGGTTTAACTGTTGGAGGACATCTTACTTATCAGGAAAAAAAACTGTTGGAGGACTTCTGTCCTTTTGAGTTGTATCCTTTCATCCTTATGTCAGTCAAGGGCATATTGAGTAGTTACAATCTAATAGAATATTCTAGTGACAACTATGTTACAAGTGAGTGAGTTATTAATGGGCGAAGGATAAGAGAATATGGTGTAGGTTTAAACTTTACTTTTCCAGCAAGTTTATGTAATCTATAAATACAAGTGTCTTGTAACTTTTATTTTCAACTAATGAAATGATACGAAAATCTAAGAAGCAAGTTTGCTCTCAAACCTATCTCTCTCCCTTCTTCTATCTTCCCCAAATTGATTCTATATGTCTAATATATCTTTTTCCTCCCTAAAATTGTTCTATCTATCCCTCTATTTGTTGTTCTATCTCTGCAGATTCAAGTCAGGGTCAAGGTGGGCCTGACAACTTGGTATCTGTTCCTTCACCGGGAAAAGTCATCTTCTTCACCAATTTGCTACTGTTCATCACCAGAAATTCAGACCATCAAAAAACACTTCATTTAGCCACAAACTCTATTGAAACACATCACAAACCATCACCTAAACACAACCCAAACTAGCCCAGCAGTAAACAAGCAATGATCTGAGCACAATAGCATGAAAACTCCATAAACAATGTTTTCCAGGATACCTACAACTGAGTATAATATTCATCTTTTATGGTTGAGTTTGATCATTTCGCACTACACTTAATCATCTACCATCAAACCCATTCGCTCACACTCAGATTTGTTCATCATTCCATTTTTTATACATTGTTTCTACTATTTTTAGGCTATACACAAACTTAATTCCTTGTTAAGTTTGTGTCTAAGCTGAGTTGTGAACATTTTAGTGCTCTAACTTTGATCATTAGATCTACTACTCTCATAAATCTCCTTAAGCTTGTGCTAAGCAGATTTGTGCATAGTTTGGAACTCGGATCCTTATTTGTTCATAATAGATCCATTTCACCTCTTATAGTGCCACTCAAGCTTACTTACTCTCAACTAGATTGACTTGTGCTGGTCTAGTTAATATTTTTTAATTCTTAGGCTTAATTGTTCCAAGTCTATTTTCAATTCCTTAATATCACAAGCATGCTGAGAAAAGAAACCTTTGGCAACGACTGTAACTTTACATATCCTTTTAGTCTAGGAGATGGTGAAAAAAAGAGAAGGAAAGAAGAAGATGAGATGCCTAGGAGGAGAGGGCAAGAATTTAGCTTTGAAAAGTGGGGAAGAGATAAACATGTTGGAGCAGAGCTTAAGCATTTGAAAATATCTTTTCTAGCCTATAATTAGGATGATGAAGATGTAGAATGGCTGAATGTTTGTGATGATTCAATGTATGAAGGACCTCCTATATATGATAAGGAGCCACAACCAGAGGGATCCCCTATATATGATGATTATGTTGGGAATGAGGAGGCTCCAATTTATGATTGTCCAACCACCTTTGATGTAGCACCACAATATGAAGGGAATCATTCGTTCAATGAAAATGCTAAATTCAACGGCAATAATAAACAACCTAAATGCGATGAAAACTTCTGGAATGATGAGGAACCTATATTTGATGAGGATCCTGAAGTGGAGCAAGGATTCATGAAGAAGAAGGTAGTGTTAGCACTTCCTGAACAGCAACAGGAAGTTTTCTTGGTAAGGAAACTGTCAAAACAGCCTCGTATGCTACAAACCAGGTCAGGAAATGATGAAATTCCAGCTCCACAGGGTCCCAAGCTTTCCATAGAGTTATTGAGAAAATGGAATTCATTCTTGATTGCCATCCAAAGAAAACCAAGAAGGAATGGTCTGCAACTCCAGATTCTTGGAGAGATAAAGTTGTAGCCTCCATGCAAAACTTAAACTCAGAAATTAGTAAATCAAACTCCCCGTATATTTGTCCTAGATATGTTGATGAGGCCATTGCCATTGGCCTACTCCTTCCTTTGACCCTGTTAAGGCCAATGGAGATCCTGTCAACCAGCCCAATTTCCATTCTTATAAAAATCAACCCCACTACTTTACAAGGTCCATCCAAACCTACACCAAACTAGCTGCCCACAAATCCTATTTGTTAACACCCAAAGCTACCACCAAAGACCAAAGACATGGAAGAAGAGCCCAAGAGTTGTGCTATAAGGAGTTGTGGAAAGAACAAAATGTCCAAGTACCAAACTGCAAAATATTCACTAGTTTAGATAGCGGGAACCCCTTTAATGATTTAAAGTGGTCATTGGTCAAATGGAAAATGAGGAGAGAGAAGTTTGCAATTGATACGAATTTGTGGCCTTTAAAGGAATTTGTGGCAGTCCTAGTAAAACCATCTGCATTAGTGTTAATGGGTAACCAAGATTAGTGCAGACTTTCTAAGAGGGGGGTTAGGAAACTCACAAATAACAAGGAGCTACACCAAGCAAATTTATCTTTACAAAAGAGCAATCTGTTATATTCTCAAGACATCATGGCACTTCTTCGCCCCCTCAGTCACTCTTCCCTGCTACTATGACAGAAACAACCAGCAAACCAGCAGGAGGATGAAACTTATAATTCATCTTCTGATTCCCAAGTCCCTCCTTCTAAACACTATGGGAACCCTTGTTGGACATGCTGAACAAAAAACAATCAGGATTGGTAAATGGATGCTTCAAGTTCCTAGAGTAATTAGTTACATTGGATGCATTGGAAGGGAAATGTTTGGCAAGGAGATGAAAGTAAATGCAAACTGTATGTGAATGTTCACAACTATAGAGATGAATCTGCACTAAAGGGTACTTGTGTTGTTTGTGTAAAGAATGGCGAAGGGACTCTTGTTGCCAAATCATTGGCTGCAAATTGCTACAAACCTGAACACTTGAAGCCACCAAAAAATAAGTCATTCATGGAGAAGGCTGAGTATTTCTAAATGGCAGAACTATTTTTCACTGTATCATTATTGCTCTCGGTTCTTGTTGTTAAGCATACAGCTCCAAAGGAATTTGGATTTCTCCTAGTCCAATTTATGCAAAAAAATGATCTCCATTGGAAAGAAGCATGTGATGAGGCCTTTGAAGAGTTCCAAAAAAGCTCTTGGGTTATGTGCTTAAACCTGTTACAATCTATAGAATGCTCCTTCCATTCCTGCCTCTGTCTCTACATTTGGTGAAAAAAACTAGGATGAAAGCACGTGATCAAAGAAGCGAAGAAAGAAGTTTAAAGGAACCAAGGCCTTTTTCTGCTAGGTGTTTGGGGTATTCTCTAGTAATGGGAAGGTGTTGCAAGCAGTTCATTAAAGAATATGGCATCTTGGCAAGAGCTTTTATTCCCGTAGTGCAGAAAAATACCTCTCTAAAGACAAAGAAGGCTACAGAAGACTACGACAAGTTCAAGAGAACCATGAATAGAGAATTCAAGAACAAGTCACTAAGCCACTGAATATTCAGAACAATGAGAAACACAAGTGCCCAAGACATCCTAAAACTAATATTGAGGCAAGATTTTGCTATAGAAAGGTTCAACTAAACAAGTTCCTGATATTTGTTTTTGATACTGGAAAGGTGTTGAGAGCTACCAAAACTAAAAGCAGAGAAGCAACATTATCCACGAGGACAAGGATGTTTTTAAGGGGGAGGGAATGTCAGGCAAGGGCATATTGGGTAAATACTATCTAATAGAATATTCTAGTGACAACTATGTTATGAGTGAGTTAGTAATAGGTGAAGGATAAGAGAATACTATGTAGGTTTAGACTTTACTTTTCCAGCAAGTTTATGTAGTCTATAGATACAAGTGTCTTGTAACTTTTATTTTCAAGTAATGAATGATATAAAATCTGAAGTAAGTTTGCTCTCACACCTATCTCCCTCCTTCTACCTCCCTCCTTCTATCTTTCCCCAAATTAATTCTATATGTCTAATCTATCTCTTTCCTCCCTAAAATTCTTCTATCTATCCCTCTATTTGTTGTTCTATCTCTGCAGATTAAGTCAGCGCCAAGGTGGGCCCGACACTTTCTGATAACAATTCTTTTATCTAAAACAAGAAAATATCAACACAAATAGCAGGAACGCCACATCACTGAAAACGAATGCATCTTTAGTTTAAAAAAAAATATACCAAAGAACAACAAATATAATTGAAAACTCACATTGCGCGGCAAATGTTTGGCAATAGAAGCTCTACTTTGAACACGATATGCCTTTGTTGTCATTGCCAACACTTGCATAGCACTTATAGCAGCTAATCGATTTTCTTGTTGCATATACAACTGGGCGACCTGCCTCGAGAAAAAGGCAGCTTTCCGGTGATAACCGAGAGTTCCAAATAGCCGAGCTATTTCAATATATAATATCAGTCTGTCACTGGCATCTATTAAAGATTTCCCTCCATCTGCAGCAGCAGTCAACAACTCTACAACCTCCTTGGCCATCTCTCTTCTGTCAAAAACAAGAATTTTCATAATAAGATGCATAGAAAAAAAATTAGGACATGAACCTATTTTAAACTTATTACAACCTGCCTAATCCATCTTTAAACACATGTATTGAAACAAAAACCCACTATCTCAACTCAAACTCCACAATTAACTATTAGTGTGATGCTCATGATATTATAAAAAGAAAAGAATCAACAGGAATTACCATTGAATATTTCAAGGATGCCTAGTAAATAAAATACAAGATATAAATCTGGATATCTTACATAGTAAACCAGGAACTAGTTCTTTACCTAAAAAGCCAACTAGAATTCAAATTTGATATGTTTGACCTCTTAGATACCCAAAATTTCATTTAGTTACTTATAGACATTAGACTTATATCCAAATTTAACCAAACTAATAGAATATCTTGACGATTTGACCTTGTTCAGGAGATATATTCATGCATGCCCACGAATATAATTGAAACAATTACTTAGCAATCTCTGAATATAAATTTTACAATTTTTGCCACAAACTCAGATATTTTCAGATTCACTTCCACAAAACTTTTTGAATTAAGTTGAATGCGTAATATATATCCATCCCAAGTTCCACGAATAAACAGCATTTAAGATGATTAGAACAGAATAAATGTGACGTCTTTTTCTTGTCTTTTTCCAATGAATAGCATAATTAGCACCATTCCCAACTTGATAAGCAATCAACAAAATACAGTATAGATATCCAACCTGTAATTGCTCCAATATGAAATAACCCATCTCTGCTAAATGCACTCTCTTCTACAGATATTAGTTCAACAAGTAACAAGATCTTGTCTTAGAAATAACTATCAGAAGCGTAGATCTCATCTAAGAAATAGCAATTGTATGTGGAGAAAACAGAAATTATGGAACATACTACGCTAATCACAACAAAGGAAAGTTTCACAAGTCTACCTGCAAAGAAACCTTGCCAATTTTAAGGTGGCCTCAAGTTCAAAGCTAAGGGGGGACACCCTGCATACAATGACGGAAATAGTAATTAGCTTGAAGTTTCAAATATTTGAAGTGGAGATGTCATAAAAAGGTAATAAATGGTAAGAATAAAATAAAAACTAAAACCCATAACTTATGTCATAGTAATGATTTCAGTAAGTAACAAGGAGCCTCAAACAGATAAAACATAACATAATCATTCAATGGAATATTCCCTAAAAAGACTAAAAAATACCTCTGGGCATTGTCTTGTATAAATGATTTTCTGTAATGCAAGATGACACTATTGTATCGGTACTTGACCTCATCCTCTAAAGCTGGATCCTTCTGGCCCATTCTATCTATCTATTCACATTAAATGACGCATAAGATAAATATATAAGATTTGTATCACACAAATATGTGTAACTTATGAATAAGAACTGAAAGCAACTAGTCCTTGTGAAATTAGATATGCAAAAGCACTAATTTGTGATTGGTTACTCAATTATATTCAAATCCCTAGATTCTATGAATTATATTTGTACAACCAGCATGAGAATACTCAATACTCTAAGTTTGCACCAGATCATATCTAATGAAGGAAAAAACTGCGGAACTTCTGTCCTAAAACATGTGTACTATAGATCGTAGTTGTTAAGACGTTAAGCCGAGGCGAGTCGGTGGCCAACCGTTTAAGCGACTAGGCGCCCAACTAGTCGTCCATAAAGTGATGAATTATTTACCGTATGCATTTTATATATAAATAAATACATATATATATATATATATTTATTATTTATTTTTCAATTCACAAGTACACTAAAAATAAAAAAAATAAAATTAAAAAATACCCACAAGCATCTTAAATATAATTAACACTACATTAGTGCATTACAATTCATAGACTCAAAATATATAATCTTAATATTTATTTATCATACATATATAATATAATATTAATATTTATTTATCATGTATTATATATAATATTAATATTTATTTATCATGCATATAATATAATACTAATATAAACTATGTGTTGTAATTTACAATATATGAAGTATATATATTATACTTACTACATTAGTAGTACACAGCTATATAGCATTATTCTGTATGTTGAGTGTTTTGTTTGCTTACAGAGAGTCAAAGTCCTAGGTCAATGGTCATTGACATCAACAACATAACATGTGTTAATGTATGGTGTAATTTGTGTAGTGTAAGCCAACTAATATTAATATGCATAAAACCATAGACCATTTAACTTTTACTGAGTGTGATTAGTAACTACTGACTCTTGTAAGAAGTAACTAAATAAATTATAATATAGATTATATATACTTTCACATACATGGAGAGAGTCCTGTTGCAAAATAAAACCAAAAAATAGCAGATGAAAGAGAAAATTTAGGAGATAACAGACCGAAGATCAAGGACAAGGACATCGGAAGAGAAGATGTACAAATGACTGAACCACTATTTTCTTCTTCTCCTCCTCCTTTCTTTTCTGTTTTTCATTGATTTGATTATTTCACACAATGATATGGTACACCTTTCGCCCAAGGCTACGCCTAGTTGTTTTGGTTCGACGACTTAGGGAACAAAGCGCTCGCCTTTGAGCCATTCACCAAGTCACACCCTAGACTAGTTCCTTTCACACCGCTTGGACGCTTAGTCGTTGCCTAGTACCACTTGATAACCATGTTATAGATATAACATTACCTTGGTCCTTACCAACATTTGATGTTACCAGATTGAAGTACAAGTTTATAATTTATATCCACAAAGTAAAGCAATCCATGATGCAATCATGCAACTTGATTGTAACTAAAAGTAATGCTTTAAAAATAACATATCCCGTTAAGTATTACAATCTACCTCAACTGCACACAATACCATTGGCACCGTTTCCTTTTTGTTTCCCTTTTCCTTCTTTTGGTTTCCCAATTTAGCACTGTTGTTGGCACCATAGTTATTCATTATTTATAAATTCTGAAACTACGAATTAAGGATATTTATCACAGCTCTTCAAGTAACTTAAAATCGGCATAAAACACACCAATAAAAAAAACTTAAGCAAAAAAGTAAATCTGAAGTTGCTTACAACTTCCTTCAAGTTGTTTTCCTAAAATCATTAAAGTAGTTCATGATACAGTTATAAAATTGAAAGCACATACGTCTTGTTCAGAATACGCATATTAGAACCCAATTAGGGGAGTTATATACCCATTTTATTTGCTTAAAATCGAAACAAATACTTTGTATATCACTAACCACTTGTGACTGATATTTGTTGTGAAAACCTATAGAAATTGAAGTAATAAGTTATCTTACAACATTACTGATCACTTACATAAGCATAGCCACAAATTTAGTTTTTGAAATTTTAATGCTTCATTTCACTTTTTCAACAAAAAGCTATTGAATTTTTAAACGTTATCCCAAACTTGTCAGGACACCACATATCAACTATTATTCTGAATTTAAAGAAATAAGCATATCCGTTCACAATTACACATGCAAACTAAAATTGCCGTACTGTCATGGCTAAGGTTCGTGACTCATATGTATGTAAGCATTCAGATGCATGCACGCTGTTAGAAACGTGCACACAGTAAAAAATTTGCTATCTTCCGGCACAAGTCTAATCATGCATAATGTGCTACACGTGATACATAATCCATGTGCTCTCAAAAAATCTCATTACTATATCTTAGAATGAACCAACCTATACTGTTCGTAAAGTATGCTTACCAACAAAGCACAAACACTACCCTCCAGTGCCCCAGCATACCAGAAATAATCCCCCGTCAACCTGGCAAGTTCTAACGAAGTAGAATAGTGGGCATTAGCATCAACAGGTGATCCTGCCAACAAACAATAATCTCCTATTGTTTTCTGTGCACGGCCAAGTCTTCGCTTTTTTGCCCTGATCACCTGTGTTATTTATCATTTGAATTGAGTAAGTTGCAATTCTCAACGGATGCATCTTAAAGTGAGTTAGGCTTAGAGAGATGTTGGAAGAGAAAGAATAAAAGACAAACAAACAAATACAATCAAATCTTCAGGACACCTAAAACATAAACCTCCTCTGAGCCGAGACTGGCTTGAGAATCTAAAGGCGTCTTCAGAATAGTTCCACCAGATTCTGCTTGAAGAACCCACTTCTCAAAACCCATCAACAATGAACCAGCAATGTCTTGCACCATTGTTTGCAAGTGAAATTCCTGTGTTTGCCGATCAGCTGGTGGAAACAAAATTAACTTACCCCCTTTCTTACTCTCATCCTCTAGCTGCAAAAAATAATTAAACAGTGTCACTATAATCGCTTTTACAGATGGATGTGGCGAAAGTATTATGCATTAAAACCTATAAAACGAACAATATTATGACGCACTTTAAAGCACATCTACATACCTACGAAATACGAATAATCCATTAAAATGCATATCTTTAAAAAGTAGTTTCTTGCTGAACAGAGACTCTTCATTTTATACATGATTTGATAACTTCATTCAGAATAACAAGGGCATTATGATAACTCTACCAGTTGGAATAAGAATGTTGACATTTCAAAACTCAGTTCAGGTGATATATCTATGAAAAGGAATCATATTGTTGAACAGAGACTCTCCAACTATGACAGAATGCACCAACTAAGAACCACAAGCACATATTTGATACCCCTACATGTTCGAAAAAGTATGTTGACATTTCAAAACACAGTCAGCTGACATATTGATGCTCCTTTAACTCAGGTCCAAGATTTTGAAAACGAACCCAGGCATGGGTGGCCTCTAATAAATCTCACAATTGAATATGCATTGCAGACAAATGGCTATCACCATATTTTGGTATCAATAAAATGACAGCAATTTCCTAAGCAATCCATTCAGCCATTCCCCATTTTATTATCTGCTCGCGCCATCAAATCAGAATACCAAACTTGGGGAGAGGCACCCTCAACTATCAAAATGTATAATTTAAACTCCATAACACTTGCCTCACTGTAGTATGAAGAAACTCCACCAAAATCATAAATTCTTAGCAAATATGTTGCAGGTGATATAAGTACCCACAAAAATTAAAAGAAACCCCAGAAAACTAAAAGGAACTTAACCTGAGAATCCCCAGGGCAAAACGCGAAGCAGCGCTGGACGAGAGAGGAAGCATATCCTTTACAAGCTGCAGAAAATTGCACCATAACTGAATCCAGATCAGGAGAAGAAGGGCAGTGACAGATCCCAATCACGGCGTGGATTTTGCGATTGGACTGGAAATCTTCCCAAGGGCTAGGTGGAGTTCCGCCAATCATGAACTTTAACCGGATGCTGCCGGAGTCCCATGGCTGGTTCGAAAAGGGGCTTTTCTGGTGCTCAGTGTAGAATGTACTGATGGAGGAGAGTTCGATCTTGTGGTGCCGGTCCAGCATGGCCACGTAGTCTCGGAATAGAGAGGGCTGGATCGGTCCGATCGGAAGGACGGCGATTCGGATCATGCAACTGGTCTCGATGCTCACGTCCGGCTCCATTGTTGCCAATCAGTGTAATTTAACAACTGAAATCTGACAAATCAGTGCAAATTTAACAGCCCCATTTGTGTAGTTTGTTTGTGAATAACTTACATTAAAGAAAAAAGAAAAGACAAGCTAAAAATTTCCTCTGTTTGCAAGTTTAGAGCCTGTTTGGCAATACTTATTCGTCAAACCAACTTTTAAGTACTTTTTTATGTTTGGCTTATTTTAAAACTTGAAAGATTTTTTTGAAAAGTAACAATTTCTTTCTTCTCATAAAATAACTTATAAATTATTTTTAAATAAATAAGTTTGACCAAATATAATAATCTTTTTACTCTTATTTTAGTTATCTTTACAATTTATTTTAATTTATATAAGTCATATTAGTCAAACATTTTCATAATTTATTTTGGCTTAATTATAACTTATAAATAAAAATAGTTCTGACCACTTTTATTTATAAATCAGAACTTAAAATAACTTATAAGTTATTTTAAATTTTAACTTATAAATTAATTTAAAATAAGTCATTATCGAACTGTATAAAAATTTAATTAAAAGAATATATATTATTATTTTATCTTTATAAAATTATATTTGAAAATTATTATGTAATTTTGTATTTTGATATGGTATGCAAGTCATTAAATATTTTTTTTATCTTCTCAGGTTTGGAATCTCATATCTCCTTAGTCGTGTTGCATAAGGATACTTTGTTAAGCTCGAATTGCAGCATGCCACTAATGAGTGTATTTAATGCCATAAAATCATAAGGTATTTGTAGTACCATTATTTTTCTTTGAAATAAGATGACCAATCTCCACGACCCACCATTATTTAGGGGTGAGCAATTTGGTTATAATCGAGCTATTCAGTTATAACCGAACATAAAAAAAATTATTAATTTTATTATCCGGATAAATAAAAAAGACGACACTTATTTAAAAACGATGTCGTTTTCAAATTAGACAACCATACTTAGCGTCTGCGGTTTAATACTGTGGACGGAGACTTTTATAAGGAGGAGTCTTTTGGTCATCTGTCACAGTCGCACTATTAAACTGCGGAATATTGGAAACTAAACTGCGGACAAGAGTTCTATTAAACCGTTTGATCTTGAGATAGAGGATCACGACATGTTGTAAAACTATATTTTTTTATAACGTTAACTATGAATCGGTTCCCGTATATATATCACTTTCATATTTGGTAATAGTTTTTTGTCCTTCAACTGTTAAACGGACAAGTGTTGTACGAAAAAGACTTCTGAGTTTTAAAATGGACATAAAATTTAAACTTTATTTCCAATTTTTATGTTTATGAGTTTTTTAATAAACGAAAAATAAAAGAAATGAAGAGAAAACTTAGCCACTTTTATTTTTCGTCCAAAATTGACCTGCTTTGGACAGAAAAGAAATTGGAATAAGTAATATTTTTATAATTATCATATCACTCTCAACTGTCAATATAATAAATTTTAAATTACAACTCATGTACTCAATTTATTTTTATCTATTAAACATAAACTGATAAAGAGAAAGAGACTTCTTGACCGTTAGATATGGAATTCCTAGTGTATACGCTAGGCAATACTGCATTGTTTTTGATAAATTTTTTATCTTAGCCGGTAGCTTAGCATTTGTGCAAGTCTTGTATCAAAAAGAATAACAATGTTCTGCTGCTTGGTTTGCATTCGCAAGTCATAGTTGTGCTTGGTATGCTGTTTCATTTAATTCTCTTGTTCCCACCTGTTTGGCATCTGTTCATGGTTTTTATGATCCTGGATTGACATATTCAAGCAAACACAGAAGTAATGGTAAAAATTAGGGGGAAAAAATTGAACAGATATCAGTTTATTATATCATTACCTCTATTTCTTTTCTTCTTCTTTTTTTATAAAAAAATTATTTATTATTAAGGTGGACACAAAACCTTATCTCTACTCCTTCTTATGGAATTATGGGATTTCGTAAGGATTAATTGAAATGAATTTTGATGAGGACAAAATCGATGAGACCTATTTATGGTTACTGAAAAAATCAATACAAGCACGAACAATGTTTGGGCTACCATTAGAGAGGAGATTGAATTTCTTTAAGAATTTAATTAATAATCTCCGTTAGTATTAATAATACAAATTATGTTTGATGACAATAACTTTGTAGAAATAATTTTTTTAACATTTATTTGAATATTTGTACTTGATTATGAAATTTTTTTCTTTGATTAAATTTATCTTACATTTTTTATTCATGATTTAATGATTATAATTAATATAACGGTAAATTTGTAAAAGTGATATTTTTCTTTTCATTTCATTAGAACTCAAAAATGCAAGAAAAGAAAATTTTTAAATTTTCTATTAAAAACTCAGAAACAACACAAAGAAAACTTTAAGTTTTTTATTCTTTTTTTTCCTGTTCGAATTTAAGTTTTCTACTCTTCTTTTTTTTTCGTCCAAAACTTAGAAACAGTGTTAATCTTTAGATGTGTCTTTTGGATGAACAACATAAATTTTTTGTATGAGGGTGTCTGTTACATAGTAGTATCATATAAGAAACATATCGAAATTCAAATTATTAGGTATTTGATTATTGGCAATTAAATTAGTCATATCTTATTATTTTTGTTTGGTAAAAATTATTTGATTACTAATATTAATAGTTATTGTGAATGTTTGGTATGAATTCAAGATTATTGAGTATATGCTTTTAATATTCACTTTTTACTAAAATACCCCATATACTAATTTATGTCAAATGAATTGTTGTCAAATAAACCAAATTATTGTCCAACTAACTAATTCAATATAAATTTAGTCAATTATACTTAAAGTTTTATTACTTTTGTAAAATAAAAATTTATAATATATTTAATTATTAATACATAAATAAATAAAGATTAATTAATCAAGTCAATTTAAGGACAATAATAAACTAAACTTACAATAATAATCAATTTAAGCACAATAATAAACTAAACTTACAAGATAAATAAGGATAAATTAGAACACATATACATGTCAAGATTATTAAAATAAAGAAGAGTGTGTTTGATATATGGATATTTGTTTGGTAAACTTTTTATAATTATGTGTAAATAAAGATATTTATATCCAATTTACTAAAATATGACATGTGTTTTTATCTATAAAAAGATCTCAAGATAACTAAGATGTTGGTAATATTAAATTATTGTCTATTTTTTTTTGTCACACAAATACCCGTCTAGGATTATCGAAAATATAAGATTACAATATAACAAGCACAATTTATTAAGATGTCTAACTTATATTATTATTTAAGATGATCATCTCAGATGATCTATAAAAAATACCCCCAAGTTTTTCTTAGTTCCTCTCGTATCTCCTTCACCATGTTTCCACTTAGGGGACGTTTGATAAAAACTGAATCTATTTGAATTTGAATCTGAATCTGAATGAGCTGAATCTGAATGAGTTAAATCTGAATGAAAAAAATTGTTTGATATTTAACATGTCTGAAACATCTGAATAATAATTTTTTACTATTTTACCCTCCGAACTATAATTGGTTTTTTTTGCCTTTCATTTTGGAAAATGTTTCTTTTTAAATTAATAAATGAAATGTTTGAATACCAATTTTTTTTTCTTTCAAATTTCATAAGTCTACGCAATAGTAGTGTCATTCGTTTTTGGGCCTTTTTCTCTCCATAACTGAAGCTTATCTCTGTGTCTGCAATGAAGTCAACATTATCTACAACCATATTCAAAACCCTAAATCCTAATTCGAGCCACTTCTTCGTCTCTCGCCTCCACTGCAATTTTTCCAACACTCACTCTTCCTCTTCCTCTTCCTTTTATTCTTCTCTGAGGAGTTTTTCCGATGGTAGTGAAAGTGGAAGCAGTCCTTTCAATGTGAAAGGGGTATCTGTGTAAAAGTTGATTCAGCTGGCTAACTGAAAGAATAAGCCAGACAAATTGGGTTGATTCGGTCAGATAGATTCAGACTTATTCAGATTCTACTTTAACCTAAACAAACAATCTGAACTGCTTACCGAATCAGATTTTGAGCTATTCAAACCAATTAAGTGATAAACAAACAGGCCCTTAAACAGACCCTAATGGAACCAGGCTAGTCAAGCGGGGTCGCCGACCCCACTATTCCCCCCTCCCCCGATATATATACATATATATATTTATATTTTTGTTCTTAGAACCCATTAGGTTTATATATTATTTAATAAAAAATTAGTTGTATACGAATTGTCTGTATATTAATATTTTCGCACCCTCAAACTCATTAGGTTTATATATTATTTAATAAAAAATTAGTTGTATACGAATTGTCTGTAAATTAATATTTTCACACCCTCAAACTCTGATAAATTTATATTTTGAAAGAAAATCAAGTAGTTTTGATTTCTTTTAACAGATTATGCAATATTACTTACTATGTTAAAATCTATTTAATTATTTTAACACTACATATAAACTATGACAAAGATGTTTCTCTCTTGTGGTCAACCAATTCATGATTAAAAAAAATATTCTTATATATAGATGGTTAAATTTATATAAATATATATTTTTATTAAATATATTGTAGAAAAACCCCGCCGCACTAGACGTAATCTGCCTAGGACGAAATGGATTAGTATTGGATTAAATATTTAGATTCTCTGAATAGGGAGAGGCGTGTGAGGGAGGGGGCAACCACTTACTAGTACACGAAAACAGCATCTTTCGCGTGTGCATAAATGAATCATTCTACCATCATAACCAGTTACTAGTATACGAAACTAATATACTATCTCTTAACATGATAATATAATATATATATAACAAAAAAACTTAAATTCACTTTCAACTGAAATTTAACCAAGTATTAAGCAAACTAACCGTCAAAAATGTCATACCTCAACGGTGCGAGCTAAATTTATACAGTCACTAAGTAAATACATTTTGCATGTCGAAAACTGTTTTAACCTATTCCTTGTAAATTAAACTGATACCAACCTTATTGACTCAAAACCAGAAGAATCCTTGGTATAGATTACAGTTTAGCTAGATTTATTTTTTCATATTTTCTTCAACAAGTTCAATGCAATGATACAAAACTAACTCAACAGGGTTTAGCGCACATACTGATTCAAAACCTCCTAGATGATCATGATCCTTTTTACTTTCTGCTACAATTCCCGTCACTAAGATACGGAGAGGTAGTAGCCATTCCCTGTAAGACTTCTGTAAGTTCTCCTTGGACAGTGCACCAGTGTAATTAGTTTTCCCTGTTTCAGTCATACACCATTCAGAACTATCAATAAAACTGTACCAAATCATTGTTGTCTGCAATACAAGCAAACTCAAAAATACACACACACACACACATATATGTGTGTGTGTGTGTGTGTGTGTGTGGGCGTGCGTGTGAAAATTAGTCCAGGAAACAAACAAGAATATTCAAATGTTTCCAAAGAACTTTAAAATACATTTTTCTGAGCAAGTAATTTAAGTTCTGTTGAACTCCCCCAGCTGGTAGGATGGTCAATGTCAGTCTCTTATAATAGCTTCAGCCTTCAAGAACAAATTTTTTTTCCCAGTTGACTATGTATTATGCATGATCCTCTTGCACCTATGTTTACCTATTAGATAGTCCAAAAACTCAGTAACCCTCCACTTTTAAGTTTACTCAGAATTAACTCAGCACTAGTGCTAGCATGCATATATTTGATGGCTAGTTTTCAGAAAACCAATCAAAAGAGCCTGAAACTGGTCGGCATACAGACTAGCTAAACATTTCCAACAAGAGAAGCTCCATAACATGAGCACAAGGACTCGATGTAAAAGCATGGCTATTCATCTTAAACTGCGACGGTTACATTACCTGTTGACTCTGTAATCAATATGTATCTGTATAGGTTGAGAGACGATAATGCCTGCAGAACACGGTCATGGAAATATCAGTTTCCAAGCAATGTGAAGAAGTTTAATCAGGATGATTATTAAGTGGCAATGCAATATCTAGTATTCGAAGATGAAGATATTCTTTCTATAAAGAGGTCACATACAAGGATAAATACATGACGTAGGGTACCACTGTGTAAGCTCTACTTTTCTTTTTTGTGTAAACTGTGATTCATTAAAATTTTAGCTAATTTACGATTTTCATAGTTGCTTTTCTAAAATTAAATGAGTTTATAGCAATATTTAATTTAAAAATATCTCGTATTGACTTCAAAATGTCAAAATCCTATATTTTGGAATGGAGGGAGCATATTATATAATGCACAAAGATGCATTTGACACATCTTAAAATTGCGTTAACTGAAATGGGACGGTCTACATATAGAGCTGAATCTCAATGCTGAATCTCAATAAGAAGCTTCACTTTTTAACAAGGGGAACAACACAAATTCAACTTCCCAAATAAATTTGCTCGGGTCGAAGACCGGGGCGGCTCCGATAACGCAATTCTGGGAGGAGTCGGTAGTTGGGCACTGGATCCCTTCGGACATGGAGAACGTGTGATGCTGGGTCGGAGTTTGGTGAACCAACATCGCAAGAACACACTCATTCTTCAGCCGTAGAGAGACTTTTGAATTGCGAGGTACCATTACACTTCTTCGTCAGAAAGGAACTTCTCCCCCTGAATCTTCGCTCGGTGCTTAGCTGTACAGATGTGTCACTGGGGCTGAAAAATGTGCAGTTGCGCATCTAGTAGCAATGGAGTGTTGCAGGACATCGAATTCAGACTGGAATCCGCTAAGTAGATTCGCAAGACTGTCTTGAGAGCAAGAAGGGTGGTTTGGTTGTTCCTTGATATGCAGAGTAGAAGGAAGTGTGTGTGGAGGCAATTCCTGCCGATGAGTTAAGAGCTAACTCATAGTTCAATTGGACATGTAGGTTATATTCGTACCGGTTTTTCATGTGGAACCATAGAAGGAATTCAACCACTACTAATTGGTTTCTTTATTTATGTATGATAGATGCATTCGCCATAGTTTCAGCATTACGACAAACCCTTATAACAGGTTCGCGGAAACCTGATGACCAACTAAAGTTGCTCTAATGCCTCGTTACGCATACTTCACTCACTCGTTAGTGCTTTAGTTTTCTTGCTAGGTAGCCAGTCTTTAATTCACTCGGCACAAGCAAGATTTTTGGCCAATATGAGTTCACCTTTGCACTATGTTTACGCTTACGGCTTACGGTTACACAAACTTTCCTAAAGGCCCCATCTTTGTCTCGAGGTCTTTCTTTTCTCACACAAGAAGACAAAAGCTTTTTATACTTAAAATAATTTATAGAATTTAATCTATTTTAAGTATAGTTCGCCACAAGGCATGCTAACAAGGAAGCTAGAGTCTGACTCTTCCGGATACGAAATGCCCCCTTCTAGAGGCCTTACGACGGCTACTTTTATTGAAAAATTCGGCGTAACGACAACTTTGATGGCAATCCTTGATTGATTTCGGAAGGGGTGCGAAAGAGTTCACCAGTACGCTCATTGCATAGATCTACGATTTCAGACAAGGTCTCGCTCTTCAAAAGAGAGTTAGAGGGGAACTCTTCCGTAAAGGATAGACTTTCTAGTGAAGTTCAATCCTTTGGTATTGAAACCTCCTTATCATTAAAAAAATGGCCTTCTTCTTTACTGCTACAGCAGAAAGAGCTACTAGAAAGCTAAAAAGGTAGTCCAGATGGGTTTGGTACTTAATCAAAAGGAGAAGTTTCTGGGAACTTAAATGTCCCGGAGATTGTTCATGGACATGGCGTAAGATTCTGAGATCGATTCTCTCATCCTCACCTGAAGCTACAGGACAACAACTCTTATTCCAACAAGCCCGTTGTGGGTAAATAGGAAACCCGACTCTACGAACCCGAGGAAAGGCTGCACAACAATAATAGGGGCGTTAAGACCAGAGTAGCAGCACCAAAAGTTGAGAAAGGAGAGAAATAAAAGAAAGAAAAAGATCTTCGAAAAGTCGCCCAATGTATAGTCCTAATTTCAACATTCCACCTACACGACTCACTGCATAGGCACCTATTCTTTTAAACAGACAGGCACAACAGTTGGTATTGGTTTATTCCCACACCTGTACGATTGATTGCTTGCATGTTCTAGTAGTGAAGAACTGTAGAGATTGTTGGTTGTTGACCAACAAAAATTATGGGAGAAAGATTTACAAACAAAAGAGGAAACGAAATTGGAATTAATGAATGAATGAAAGTCGGTCTTTTAGCAATATGTTGGGAAACCAAGAGAACGCCTCGCGTTTTCTTATCTTCTTCCTGGTCTAGGAATTCTTCGAGTTAGCAGTTTGTAGCTCTTTACTCTCGAATTAGACATCAATGAAAATAAGAAACCTGGATCGGACCTTTTACACCTTTTGCCCAAAAAGATATTACCTCTTCACACCAACCCACTCCCATAGTTGTTCAGACGTACGTTATTTCTTTCTAACTGATTAGGTTGATAAACTAAACATGCATGATAAAGATCTAACTTCAAATGTCGTTGTACTTTTGTAGCCTTGTAGACTTTTTAAGAATGTAGAAAATAATATAGACAAAAATCTAAAAGAGAACAAACAAAACTAAATTTATTTAGAAAAAAAGAAGAGAGAAGAAAAAAGCTAAAATAAACTCTGAAATTATACATGATAGAGAGAGAGAGAGAGAGAGAAATACTGCATCACTGTACTCAGGGAGTATTGGTGGACCTCCCTCTGGAGGCCTCAAAATAAACTCTACCAATTCAAGAACTCCAGGACTCCAAAACACAGTACTTTGAGAGGCTATATATTTTGCTTCTGAAACTCCATTTCCATTTGAAACCCTTTCGCGATTTTCCTTGTGCATTTCCTCTCTAACACAATCTAGTAGAATTGCAATCTGTGCTATTCAAGTTTGTTACTGTACATTCTGTTTAGCAAGGACATCATGCAAGCTGATTGCAAAGGGCTTACCATGGAAGAAGAATCACTATTTTTAATCAAAGCTACTAAAATATCAAATCTTGGATTAGCCGGGATGTCCGCAAGTACCTGATTCCATGAAGCAAATCAATGCAAATATCAACATCCATGTTATACTTTAAACATTGGCAATATAAAAAACAATATATGTCAGTATAATATATATATATATATATATATATATATATATATATATACATGACTTCTATTTTAAATTATAGACTATCAAGTCAAAATGGTGTGGATAATTTAATTGTCTAGGATTTCAATATCCTGCTCATTTTTTCTTTTTAAAAGATAACCTAAAAACCAGGTAGCGAGTACAAAGGCTTTTCATAATTACTTAGTGTCAAATGACACCAAACATGACTTCAATCATTAATAGATTTCGTTCAAACAAACAAGAATCAAAGTTTAGCAGAGCCCAGAGGCGTCCTACCATTTCATTATAACATTATTGAACAAGTCAAACGAAAGGGGTATTAAATTATTACAATACAAAGGAGCTCCTCAAGGATTATAGGATACGAAATCCCGGAACCTACCTACCTAAACTTTTGTATTTCTCTTTTCAAGAAGACTATACGTCTATACCAAATCTAATTTTATAAATAAATTCTTTCTGTAACAAACAAAGCTCCAGTATTTAACAAGCAAATCTTACACTTTTTAAAGCAGATATTAAACTGCAATGGGCCAATGGCATTCCAAATAAACTACAATAGCAACATAATATACTTAATCATCCTTGAAAGAGAATACATAATAGGATAAAATCCTCCTATACATACTATTTTTTAGACCATATCGTTTTTCTTTTTCTTTTTCCGTTTTATTAGAGTAACAGTAACTTAAGCCGCTCTTCTTCATTTTTTTAGATAGATAAAAGTAACTTCGTCCGCTGTCACCTAGAACAAAAGATTATCTGTCAAAGCTTTGAACAAAAAATATATGACATCTTTTGGTTTCAAATATGCAAAAAACTGAAGGGTTTCTGGCGATGCATGTATAAACTCGCAGAGAAAAACGCCTTAATTAACAGAATGACTTCAAGGTATTCCCTGTTGCATCAGATTGCATAAGACAAAAACAAGAAAAAACAAATATTTAAGCACCACGGTATTTGCAACTTCAAGTCAGATTGATATAGAATTTCTTACCATTTTGAATGCATCAAAAGCCTTCTTCCGTAACACCCTATCTGATGCATATATAATGACCATTTGAATAGACTGGAATGTTTACTGCAGCTGTTAGAAAGCACATTGAAAGAAATTGCATGTAAAATACACAGAAAGAAGATACCTGCAAAGCAGCATATAGACTGGGCATAAAAACCGAGTCTTCTATATGTTCATCATGACTATTTTCAGGGACATTACCCTCCAAGATTACAAGTAGGAAGTTAATGGCATGCTTTTTTAATTGACATGGTAGGTTGACACATGAAAATAAGTGCTTTAGCATGCCCACTGCTTCCCACCTTTTAGTCCGGTTACTTTGCAATTCATATTTGAATTTATCCAAATCTGCTTCAGCAGCCACAGAAACCTCATTGGATATCTGACCCCAAATCACTGCATTACAATACCAAAATGGAAATGGGGCAAGAAAAGGAAACTGGTATTAGATTTTGCAACCAATAATGTTGGGTAAGGGAAAATGCAGCAAGGATTACTGGATCAGGTTACCTGCAAGTGCTGCTCCATGCTTGACATAAGAAAAACAGCTCAAATAATCATCTTCATCATCTGAACCTTTTGAGAAAGTGTTAAGCAAACAAAATTCAACAGTGATAGGAAAACACTTAACCTTAATAATCTTAGAAATACTTTAAGACTTTTCATATATCCGGAGCAACAATGTATGACAGAGTGGTAAACTACCTTCAAGAACAATGCTAGTGATCATGTCAATATCGCACCCTGTTATTAAACCAAGGTATGATAAATGACAGTACCGAAGACACCGCGACAATTGTAACATGAAAGGAAGACATCTTGAAATTTCATGCCCCATGCTAATTGAAGCAAGAGCCTGTGAATCAAGGAAGAAGTTTTAAAACAAAGGTAAACAAACCATGGAATCCAAAAGTGCCGAAGTAAACAACAAAAAAGGTAATTTGACACTTCATGCAGAGTGTCTCTGCTGGAATTCAAGTGGCTAAAGTATAGGGAAAACAAGTAAGAATAAAAAATTTAATGTAAATAGTGATGAGTATCAACCATGATATGCAAAACAGTGAGGCCAAATAGAGCACAGATTTTTTTGTTGTCTTTGCCTTCCTGTTCCAAAGAGTGAAAGTTGAGCATAAGGGTCTCATACAGACAGTAGAATAACCTAACTGAACAGGATTTTGCAGTAAGAGTCACCGACCAACTTTACACAGATTGCTAGTATAGAATTAGCTATGCCAATTGCTTTGTCAAACAAGTCCTCTACATCTGCATCTTCATCGTCTGTCTCCGAAATCATGGCCTTTAAAACATTAAGGATACCAGGAACTGCAGCTTTTACTTGCTCAAAGTGTCGTCTCTCAATGGAAAGAAAAACTGAAAACCAAGAAACATGTTTACACCAACTTTCCAAGCTCTGCAATTAATATATGTAGCACAAAGTCAAAAGAATAAGCAATTAAATGAAGGCTAGCTAAATTCACTCTCTGAGAATTAAAACCAAAAAAAACAACAGCTGATTGATCTAAAGCTTGTCCGATGTACTCCAGAGCAGTTAAGCAAAGCAATTTTAAAATCTATCAGTACATATACTTTTTTAACTTACTTTGAGTTTGAAATCTTTAAGAGTGCTAAAACATATTTACAGAATCTGACAATCACAGCCTTAACTCACTTGATACATTTCATGTAAATTTTCAAAATAATATACGTTTATCCATAGTACTTTTTAAATAGTTTACAACAATTGCAATTTTATCAACTAAAATCAACTGAATTCATATTAATTTTGATTTTTTTAGAATTTTGCAAATTGATTTAAAAAGTCAAAATGTGACTCTTTTTGTGTAAATGAGGGAGTAAAAATAATAATAACAATAAAGATCACATCATATCCTTAAAAATAAATGGCATGAATGCCACTTAGCTCATCCTTTACTTATTGGCCATGCAATTTGTGTGTCACCTATTATACCATTACCTTTTGTGAGCCCACTTAATATAAGAGCATAATAACTACAAGATTTGTACATCGTGCCCGGAGAACCCAGTGCCTGGTCAAAAACCAAATAAATGAGAATGAAGTATCCCATACATGAAATTAAAAGACTTAACTTAGCTGTAGAGTAAGCAATGGAGAACAATGCATAAAATCTATAAAACCAATTAGTAGGGTACGAAAGCTACATTTATCATTGGCAAGCAGTACAAATCCAAAGAGATTTCATGAAGTACTTAAAACAAAATATTAAATGCATCTTCCTATTGAAATCTAGAAGGGTTACCAAATATAAATGGCAATTCGAGTTTTTACATATATGAAAAATTTATCACAGAAATAGGAATACTAGAATAATACCTCACACATAATAGAAAGCAAATTGCGAGGGCTACAACTAACTACAAACCGATCAATAATACCCTCTGAAACACTGATACACCTCTTTGAGGCGCTTGAAAACCTAGCAACAGCCTTTGGCAACTCAAATGAAAGTGCGTCCATAACTTCCTACAGAGGAACAACAAACAACCCAAAAACCACAAGCTTAGCCACAAATTACAGAATCGGAATTACAGAAGTTCGAAAAATAGAATGAATCATACCTGGTCCACTGAAGGAGAGGATAAATATGTATGAATTTCTGAAAGGATTTCAAACGCAGTGTTCTCAAATTCTTCATTTTCCGGATCCGATACAACCGAATCGGAAATAGTACTGAGAAAATCAACCAACACTGATGTAGACTCTTCCGATTGGGACTGTGAAAAATATAGATTTGACTATCAAGTGCAATTTGTAGAAATATAATAGAGAGAGAGAAAGTGAGGAAGTGGCTTACTGAGGAAGAGAATGAAGCTAAGATTTGGTGAAGACGAAGGACTGATATTGACATGGTAGCTCCTCAATTTTCAGAGGAAATTCTTCTAACTGGTGACCAGTGTTTAGTCTGTATAGTTGGGCGTCTTTTTTGTTTCCACCTAGTTCGCGGGAAGAATAACGCTTTCTTTCGGACGAAACTCAAACCTACTAAAATGGGATCCAACAAATTTCATACCTCTTTTTACTCAATAATACTATATGTAAATTATTTGTTGTTTTAATAAAAAAAATTTATCCCACAATATCTGTTTTTTCAAAATTTCAATATATTTTTTTCCTTTATTTTTCAAGTTTGCCCCTTTACCTAATTATTAATAGTCATTACTCTCATCCTCTCTCCACACACACATATATATATATATATATATATGCACTCATACTTTCTCTCTCTACATACTATTTGTCTATTTAATACACTCATACTTTCTCTCTCTTCCTCTCTCCACACATATATATACACATACATTCTCTCTCTTTAGACTATTTGTCTATTTAATACACTCATACTTTCTCTCTCTTCCTCTTTCTACATACTATTTCATGCACTCTTTTTAAACATATTTTTCATAATTCCACTAATAAGGGTATTTTAGTATTTTTATCACACATATTGGTATCTGTATGGAACTCTAGAACAACAGATAATTTGGGACGGAGGGAGTAATGTATTAATCCGCAAGAATTTGATTTGACAATTTTTTTTAGAAAATAATATAATTGAAAACAGTATCGTTATATATTACGATAAATTTATATCAAATTATAATTGTAAATACATAAAAGTAGACTTGAAAATATAGTTGGTTAACTGTCGGGTCAATCCATATTAATTGGAATCAAATGGGTTGGTTAACTATTTTTTTTATTTGGGTTGGGTAAAGTTTGAAACCATATTTTTTTAAAAAGAAATATAGTTCCAACCCGGTTAACCATTTTACAACCCATATTTTATTCCAAATTCAAATCAAAAGTTCTTTCCACTCATATTTATATATTCAAGAAGCTCAACCACCCACCTATCCCCCAATCCCCCAACCCCCACCCTCATCCTCAACCCACAAAAAAAAAATAATATTATGTGATTATGTATACACCCATCTCATCCCCAAAAAATTATATTATGTGATTATGTATACATCACTTACCCCCACCCACCTCCACAAAAAAAAATATTATGTGATTATGTATACACCGTTTACCCATCACCCACCCCATCCCACCCACCCACCCATCCCCAACCCTCCATCCCCACAAAAAAAAATAATATTATGTGATTATGTATACACCCCCCATCCCCACGGCACTCAAAAAAATAATATTATGTGATTATGTATACACCCTTACCCCCCAGCCCCAGCCCCAGCCCCAGCCCCCCGCTCCACTTATAAAAAATAATATTATGTGATTATGTATACACCCCTTACCCCTCACTCCACTCCAATCCACCCCACCCCACCCCATCACCCAACCCCATTCCACCCCCACCCCACCCCCATCCCTATCCCCATTCCCATCTCCATCCAAAAATAATAATATTATGTGATTATGTATACATCCCTTACCCCCACCTCCATCCCGACTCCCACCCCAACTTACCCAAAAAAATAATATTATGTGATTATGTATACACCCCTTACCACCCCTAACCCCACCTACACCTAAAAAAAAATAATATTATGTGATTATGTATACACCCCTTACCCACCACCCACCCACCCACCCACCCACCCACCCAACACTTCCTCTAAAAAAAAATAATATTAAGCAATTATGTATACACCACCCACCCCACCCACTCCCACTCCCACACCCTACCTCCACCCACCCCCACTCCCTTCTAAAAAATAATATTTAGTTATTATGTATAAATGATATATCTAATAATAATTTATTGGCTTAAATATGAATTAGTACCCTAAACTATAGGTCATATTTCACTTCGGTGATCCACCTTTCAATTTTGTCAATTAGGTGATTAAACTATCAATTTTTTTAATTACACCAAATTGAACACACCACGTCAGAAATTGCTGACATGGCTAATTTTGTGGGGTCTTAACAAGCTTATGTGGTAAAAAAATAATTTATTATTCATTACATAAAAAAATCATTTTATATCATGGGCAAAATCGTCAAACCTAACTTAAAATCCCTAATTAAAATAAAATAAACATATTAATAGAAAGAAAATCAAATTCGTCGATCACCATCTCTCCCCTAATTCGATAGAAAAAACCTAGCTCAACCGAAGCGCGAAGAACTTCTGATAATCAACCATTCCGGCACGATTTCATCACGAATCCAGCGAAGAAGGATCGTACATGTGCAATATTTGTTGAGTCGGCGTTCACCACAAACAACAAAGGTCCCCACTGTCGGTCACTACTTTCGAAAGACAATGAAATAAGTTTATGTTTATGGTTTGAATATGTGTTATATTTGGGCATTATGTTTGTATTACTTACAAATCTGTAGTCTCTCAACTGTAAAGTAGTATTCCCCCTAGTTCCCCATAGTTTTGTCTCCCTAACTCATGTGAGGTCCCTATTTGTTTACTTTATGTTTAGTACTTGTTAAATATATATATATATATATATATATATATATATATATATATATATATATATAAATATGTTTAATGCAGAAATAGATGTCATTACTTTAAGATTTCATCATGGTGGTAAACTAATAAATAATGGTGATATAGTTGATTATGTTGGAGGCACTGTTAGTGACATGTGTAAATATAATCCTGATTATATAACTGGGCCATTATTGATTATGTTTCAACAGTACTTGGAAGCAAGAATGTGAAAAATGTATATTATCTTATCCATGTACAAAGTTTAGCAGAAGGGCTTAGGGCAGTAGGTTATGATAAAGGTGTTATTGACATGTGTGAGTATGCTAAGAAGAACCCTGTTGTTAAGATATACTCAGACCATGACCATGAACAAATAGTAAGAACTGATGATGACAGTGAGGGATTTGTTGAAGTTTTAACAGATATTAACATTGAAAAACATTCAAATAATGAGGGAGTAGAAGAGATTGAGGTTGATGTGCTTCAGACTGATAATGAGAAAGATATGGAATTTGAAGGAGTAGGAGATACAGACTTTGATATAAGTAGTAATTGTGAGTGGTTAGTTGATAGTGATGAAGAGTTACTTGCTGGTAGGCAAAATTTGAGAGCAGCAAAAGAGAGGGAAAAAAGTGAGAAAAAGAGGAACATAAGAAGAAAAATGGATGAAGATAATGAAGAAGAAAATGAAGAAGGAAATGAAGGAGGAAATGATGTTGATGTTAATGAAGGTGGGCAGTGACCTGTTGATGAAGGTGGGCAAAGAGCACAAGTTGAAGGTTGGGATGAAATTGACTTAGATTCTGATGAGCTGCACACACCTGAAACAAGTGAGAATGAAGATGATGAGGTCAGACCAACCAATATAAGAAAGAGAAAATATCTTGAATTTTATCCAAAGATTGACATTAAAAATGTTGAATTTTCTGTTGGAATGAAATTTACTAACCACAGAGAATTTTAAGAGGCAGTGAAACAATATGCAATTGGAAAAAAGTACAATGTATGGTTTCCAAAAAATGCAAGGGATAAGGTACAAGTGAAGTGTGCAGAGGGCTGCCCTTGGAATTTATGGGCAAGTGTGTTGAAATATGAGAACACTTTTACTGTTAAAAGGTATAACAATGTTCACAAGTGCACAAATAAACAGAAAAATAGACAAGTAAATGCAAGATTTTTGGCCAAACACTATTATGATTAGGGTTAAGCAAGTAACGAAATTAGAACCAAAACCGCACCAAAAATCGCACGAACCGCAAGAATTAAAACCGCACCAACGGTTCCGGCGTATGTGACGGTTTTAGGCGGGTTGAATAACCAAATTTATGGTTCCGGTTTGGTTACTAGCCAAAATCGCACGCATAAAACCGAAACCGCACCATGTGTGTGTATGTATGTATTATCTCTAGTAAATTATAAAGTTACTTTTCACTTGAACACGCTCAGAGAAAACCCCAACATTGAATTGTCATTTTTTCACCAATTGAAAGAAGATTGTTAGAGGTTATAGAGTCAAAAATTAAGCAATTGAGTTTTGAAATTTCGAATTTATTTGATGCGTTATTAGAGGGGCTTATAGCTGAGGGGCCAAATTTATTGGTTCGAGCACTTGATGCATTGGTTAAAGTTAATGCTATAATAGTAATAGTCTAATAGATTATTTTTCAAATTAGGTATAGTTAGGATTATATTCTATAAGTCCTCCCTGCAATATATAAGATATAATTTTATTCTATCTCCAGTATATACTTTTAATTTTTGAGGAACTAGATAATCCTTCTTGCTTGTTATCGAATATATGGTCTCCGTTATTTTATATAACGTATGTTTTAGTTTTAAAGCATCATTCCATTATTATAAACTAAAACTATTTTACGTGTCTCACTGTTCTATGATTTGATGTTGAATTTGACATGTTTGGTAGAAGGAACTTTGGTTCTATGCTTGATATAATTCTTATTGCCGACTCTGTCACTAAATTAATAGCTCGATATAAGTTATATGTTAAATTTTATTGAAGGCTTAGACTTTTTTGTTGTTTCAATTGGTTTTGGAACCGAAACCGCACCAATTAAAATCGCACCGCACACTTTAAAACCGCCTCGCACCAATCACAAGCGATTTCGGGTGCGGTTTTGAATTTTTCAAACCGCACCTAAACAGTTTCGGGTGCGATTTGGACTTCAAACCGCACCAAACCGCACCATGCTCACCCCTAATTATGATAAAATAAAAGCTTGTCCATTTTGGAAACTCTCAGAATTCCAATGGGATGTGAAGAAGCATTTAAAAGTTAGAGTGTCATTGAGTCAGTGCTACAGGGCTAGAGAAATAGCACTCAAGCGTGCTTATGCAACAATTGATGATATATATGGACAGTTATGAGACTATGAGAAGGAATTGATGAGGGCTAACAAAGGATCAACATTTGAAATTAAAGTAAATAGGCAGTCACCAGAGGAACTAGGGAGATTTCAAAGATTTTATATAGGATTTGATGCTCTGAAAAGAGGCTGGTTGGCAGGTTGTAGGCCAGTAATTGGCCTTGATGGATTTTTCCTCAAAGGAATATGCAAGGGTGAGTTGTTATGTGCAGTTGGGAGGGATGCAAATAATCAAATGTATGCCATTGCTTGGGCAGTAGTAGAGGTTGAGAACACAGACAGCTGGACTTGGTTTTTGCATATTTTAATGGATGATCTAGGTTATCTTGGTGGAGGATATGGTCTCACAGTGATAACAGACCAACAAAAGGTACTTCATTTTTATTTTTCATTTACTATATTATAAATGTTTGTTATATATAGCTAATGCAATCATGTTTCTGTGTAGGGTTTGGATAATACAATCAAGACAATTGTTCCTCAAGCTGAACATAGATGTTGTGCTAGACACATCTACACAAATTGGAGGAAAAAGAACAAAGGATTTGAGTTGAAAACTGCATTCTGGAAAATATTTAAGTGTTTAACTAGGAAGCATTACATGGATCAAATAGAGGAACTGAAACAGTTAAATGTAGAGGCACATGAGCAGTTATCAAAACAAGATGCAAAACAGTGGTGCAAAGCTTTCTTCAGTGACATGTGCAAGTGTGATATCACCACTAACAATTTGTCAAAAACATTCAATAGTTGGATAGTTGCTGCAAGACAAAAGCCAATAATTGAGATGCTTGAGGATATGAGAGAGCATATCATGGAGAGATTGGTTAGAAACAAGACAATGATGCTGAAAAGTGATGATGTACTGCCTCCTAGAATTAGGAAAAAATTAGAGGATGCAAAGAATGATAGTTTCTGCTATGAAGCTAAGTGGGATGGTTTTGAGGGGTATGAAGTAAAAAGGGATGGTGGACTTGAAGGTAGGACAGTAAGTTTGGTGAACAATACTTGTGCTTGTAGAGCTTGGGATCTTGATGGTATCCCTTGTAGACATGCGGTTGCTGCCATTTATGATCAAAGGGAGGAACCAGAGGAATATGTCTCAGCAATGCTTAAGAGAGATGCTTACTTGACATTTTATCAGTTTCCATTGAAAGGCATAAATGGACCAGATCTGTGGGAACCTTCAGGAAAGGAGAAGTTATTATCCTCAAAACTTAAAGTGCTTCCTGGAAGGCCAAAAAAACAAGGGATTAAAGATCTACATGAGGAACATAAGATAGGTGCAAGTGGAAGATTGTCAAAAAAAGGAATATTGATGACATATCGGAGGTGCAATCAGATTGGTCATAATATGAGAACTTGCAAGAACCCAGCAGTGCAAAAGCTTCAAAAGGAAAAAGTTAAGTACAACTAACAGTCAAGATACAATTTTTTTACTTAATTTGCAAAGAAAACTAACATGTATCTGTTTAAATCTTTGAACTACAGAAGATGGATCAGGTAGAGGAGCATCAACTAGTGCAGAAAGAGATGGGGATGTTACAGCTGCAGCAGGTGGAAGAGGCAGAGGCAGAGGAAGGGGTAGGCCCCCAAGCACTGGAGGTCAAGGAAGAGGAAGAAGTAGGCCACCAGGGAGAGGGAGAGGGAGAAGTGGAGGTAGAAATGGGTTTGGTGTCTATGTATCTGCAAGTGGGGAGTCTTACATATCAAGTGGGGCACAACATACTAAGGTAAATACTACCTCTGTTATCTAGCATGTTTACTTCATTAAATCACACATTACTAATTGTTTTTGTTTAATACTTTTTAGATTTCAACTGGTTCTAATGTAAGTCAAGAAAATCCTCACAATCAAGGCCAAGGTAATACTCAAGGTTCAACATCCATGTCAGCCATGAGGCCATCTACATTCCAATCTAGAGGAAGAAATTGGATTTCTGCAAATCAACTAAACAATGGAAGGAATGCAAGACAAGATGCAAAGGCAAAAGAGAAAGTTGTGGATATCTAGTTCAAGTTGTGCATGATGGATATTATTAGTATTATAGGAGTTCAAGCAATTAATTATGTAGTATAACTTATGTTTTGGCAGGTGGTGCACTTATGTTTTGGCAAGTGGATATTATTAGTATTAGTATTATGTTTTGGCAAGTGGTGCACATTATGTCAGCCACTAAGTTATGTAGTATTTTGTTTTGCCAAACTGTGACATCTTGGTTTAATTTATGCAAGTGGTGCACTTTATGTATGACAACTATGTGGCTTTGTCTGAACATGTTGAACAGAGTGCTTTAATGCAAAAGTCATTATTTTTGGAAGTATCATTGTATTATTGTTGCTTTTAATATTATGCATCTGTTAATGGAAATAACAGTTGTTTGCACAGGGCTTGAAAAATCAGTGTTATAACAATGCTTGGACTAAGTTTGCACTGTAGGTGTTATGTTTGCAGCAGTTTGTTATAACAGGACTTTGTTATAAAAAAAGGAATAAACTGCAGTGCTTTGTACACCTTTAACAGTCCTTTGTGCATATATAAACTGCAATCAGATGATATACACTTTCACCATATTTCAAAATTACAATCATTCATTGCAATTCTAAAACTTTAAATGTGACGCCCCCAAAATTAGGTATACATCACCCATCTTGGGTCGTCAGATACATAGTACAGAATACAAATACAACTTACTAATACAACTGTCGTGAACAATACGATAAAACATAAACTGTGAGTTTGAATACAAATATTATCTTCTAGAGAGTATTCATACTCAAAAGGAGTCCTCATTACATTTATTAACACACTATTACATAGAATAGTGAGGACTACTAACTAATACTATCATTCGGACCATCACTCCGTTCTCCGACTTGCTCCAGCTACGTTCTTATTTCCTGAAGAGAACAGTGAAAGAAAGGGTGAGCTCAACTAGCCTAGTAAGAAATATTATGACTAAGATAATGCAGAATAAATTATCATTAGCCTTCAACAATGTTAAACTGATAAAATATAATAGACATCAAGTTTAACTGCAGCGGAACAAGCAATCCATTAAAAGAGTCAAGTATAAAATAAACTCTACTATTTTTTATGATTTAAAAGGTTTTTCAACACTGTAAGACCCCGAATTTTATGAAATAAAAGTATTCAATTTTTCTTATAATTACTATTCAGTAAATGGTTTAATTGATAAATGTTAAAGTTAAGGGTGATATATGAATTTTTTTCAAAATACACAAGTGGTTATAAAATAATCATTGTTGTCGGGGAATATTCGTTTGGTCGTGGAATATTCTTTCTGTCGGAGAATATTCGTACGATAACGCAGACATTTGTGGGCCCCATAACAGAATAACTGTCGGGTGAAGAAAACGACAAATTTAAGTTTTTACAAATAACGGCGTAGTTGTTACCGTTAACACTGTTGGAATACCCGATGGTTAAAATACAGTAATACGCGTTATTGCACAGTAGCACACGGTATTGCATAGTATTTTTGAAATTATTGATTCTTACGTAAGAAGGCACTACTCAATAATTGTTACAGTAATTACTGTTCAATATTTTATTTTATTGATTCAATAATTGCTACGTTGATATTTTATATTATTGTTGTTTCAATAATTGTTGATGCACATCATCTCTATTATCAGATCAATAATTCATATTATTTGAATAATATTATTAGATAGCATTATTGGCAATGTCTAGAAAGTTTTGTTTAAGGAGAGGTTTGGTTATCTAATTGCGCGCCAGTAAGGAGAAATTCTTATTGGAAAGCCCCCTCTTTCCTGGGAACGGCCTGGTTGTCATAAATGTGATTCTGTAATATTATTTGTGAATAATTAATTATTGATTCATATGATAAGGAAATATTTATTTTATGTGGATATAAATGAGGGATATATTTTTGTGGTTAAAAAATGAAGGAGTTAATGTTGAGGTTTTTATCAGTATTTTTGTTGGAATGGAGGTATTAAAAATTAGGGTTTTTGAGATATTTTGCAGGGGTTATAATTTTTAATCCGACCGTTGGATCGTGGTAATTTTTGGATATGTTATACATATATAAGTTGAGTATATGCCCACAAATTTTGAACCGTTAAAAATGAACGTATGATTTGTTATGAATTTTACGAGATGACTGGTTCAGAAATTATTGAATTTTTGGAGTTTATCATTTTGGTGGAAAATTCTAGAATTGGTGGGCCCCACTTGTGGTTGGTGAAGAAATGTGCTGAATTATATTTCAAATGTGGTGGGTGGGAATAGTAGCAGGTAAAGCCATCAGGTTGCAGGTCAAACCTACCAAAATTTTCCTATAAATAGAGGGCTAAGTTAGAATTGAAAATCACACCAGAAACATAAGTTTTCTCTCTTTCTCTCTCTAGATTATTGAGCATATTTTGTGAGTTTTTAGATACTTGGTGAGCTGCTATTCATCAGTGCAAGTTTTCTTCAGCATCATATCCGATATCCAGCCAGAAGTACTGCTCTTTTGAGGTAAGGGATTGTAAGGGATAGTAAGGGATAGTAAGGGATTGTAAGGGATTGTATGGGATTGTGAGGGATAGTAAGGGATAGTAATGGATTTTATTGTGAAATTTTTATCTTTTATGTCGGGGTTACTATTCATGAGTTACTATTCACGATTTACTATTCATGAGTTACGAATATTACTCTTGAGGTTAAAACAATATGTTAATCATATTATTTTTATCATCATATATAACATTTTTATAACCCTGATGTTGAAATTCTCTTTCACTGGAGTGTAAAGATGGATAGATTATTGGTATGATCATGACTAGGGTTCTCTTTGGCCTGTAGTGCAAAGTTGAATTGTGACTGGTATGATCATGACCATTGAATTTATAATTGAATATCTTAAGCTTAAGTGCAATGGTGAATTGATCAACATGGTTATAATTATTGTTTATATAAATTCTGAAATGATTATATATTTCTTTGAGATATGAATATATTTGGCCTGTAGTGCAAATATGAATTGTTGATGAATATCTTTGGCATGTAGTGCAAAGATGGCCTGTTGATGAATATCTTTGGCCTGTAGTGCAAAGATGAACTGTTGTTGAATATCTTTGGCCTGTAGTGCAAAGATGGTTTGTTGATGAATATCTTTGGCCCGTAGTGCAAAGATGGATTTGTTAGTATGATTATAAACAGGAACTGTGATTTGGTATAACCATGATCTTTGATGTTTCAGGTAAAGACAGGTGATGAAAATATTCTTCGTCCTGGGTGCGAAGAAAAATTTATAGTCACAATTATGATTATGAGTTATTCATATGATTGTGGAAAGGAACTATTGAGTGATGTTACATGGATAAAACATTATTGGTGGATTTTTAACATGGAAGAGATAATGGACTTTATGGTCTATTTGACTCTTCTAATGGATTGCATGTTCCGCTGCAACTATGGTTGAAATTTTTATCATTTACCATATGTTCTAAATCTCTGATTTATTGTTGATGAAGGCTATTGATAATTTAATTATCTTTAGTCATGATATTCTTTACTGAGCTAGTTGTGCTCACCCTTTTGCTTCACAATTCCTTTCAGGTAATAAGAGTGTAGCTGGGTCGAGCGAGGGTAACGGGGAAATA